>JAZGSX010000149.1:0-25000 GCA_039519185.1 Astragalus membranaceus
CATCTAAAAGGAAAAAGAGTACCCCCTGTTTATATTAAAATATTATAAAATAGAAAGAAAACAGAAGAGAGTCCAATAGGAGACTAGATCAAAACCCTTGATAAGATAACGAGGTCAACAAAAACGGTAAAATAGAAGACCTAACCTCTTACAGGTAAAGTTCTCTAAAACAAAATTAGGTAGCAACTCCCACCATTTGAAGACGAGACTAATAAAGCCATAGTTAGCTAGCTTCCTCTTTCTATTGTCTCTCTCTCTCTCATTGTTTCCCTATTATGATTTTTCTTTCATTATTAGAAGAAATATTAATATCAAATCAATTTTTTTTTTCAAAGTAGCATTAATTATTTTTATTTTTACTTTCAAATTAATAATGACTACATCACTCCCGGGTAATTATACTCACTATGCATCTATGACAATAGTTAACACTTTTTAATTAGAATAATTTTATAAAATTGTTACATTTTTTTTGTCAAGACCGGGGTATCCACCATCCGTACGCGGTGACTAATATCTCGCTGATTTGTAGGTGCCTCGAGGGGCAGGACGGCTGGCCCAGAGTTTTAACGCTGCTCCGTGCCCAAGGTGGGGATCGAACCCCCAACCCTTGGTTAAGAGAGGATAAGCCCCAACCACCGAACCCCACGTTCTATGTTTAAATTGTTACATTATTTCATTCATTTGAAGTTTTTCCTTAAGCTATATAAAATAAACTAAAATAACATTTAGTATTAGTCTTAGATATGAAGAGTAATAAAGAACATTAGCACTTGTTGTTGGAGTACTCCAGTTGTTCTCCGTGAGAGACGCTTCAATGACATGACCGAATAGAAACTAAAGTGGACATAGTGACTTTTGTAAAATCTTTTTTAGTCGAGTCTTCTAAGTCATCTATCAAATAATCTTATGGACAATGATCCTCTCAAGTAAAAAAATAAATCTATGGAAATAATGCGATAGGAATCTCAACATTAAAAATGTTCTCTTTCCTTTATTGTATGTAAACACGTTCTCTTTCTCTTCCAATGGATGGTGGAGATTTTATTGGATTCTCACGCACTTGTGAGGATCCATTCCCGAATCTTATATTGTGATTTCGTATATAATTAATTTAATTCAGAATTTTGAAGAAATAATCGAATAAATAATTTGTATTAATGATATTTTTCTAATTTCTATTTAACTTTCATAAAGATATATAAGTTTAATTAAGGGTAACAAGAGAATATAAGGTTTGTGCCGATGTTGAGCAGTGTTCATTGGACTAACGAACTATCACGCTATCACTTGTTAAGTCACACTTTTTAATAACTAGGATGCCACATCATGTCTCTAAAGTTAAGTTGGTGCTCAGATTGCTATTGCATAACCACATTTTAGAACGTGCCATGTCAGACTTTTTAATGACTAGAATGCCAAATCACCCGCGACATCAGGTCATTTGGCATTTGAGTGATTAAAACATCTCACGCCAGCACGATTGAGCAAAAGCTACAATGTGTTGCTAGCTTCTTATCAACCACACATTTGATTAAACTCATCGTGAATTCCAAGATCAAACACTCATCATCCCAACCCACACCACTACTGCAAAAAAGGCCTTTTGAATCGGTTATTTGGGACATTTGGAGTCGGTTATTTGCCGATTCGAATACTGCCGATTCTAAATGTAGGGACATTTTGAATCGGTTAAATAACCGATTCAAAATGTGACATTTTGAATCGGTTATTTAAACAACAGATTCAAAATGCTTAAAAAACAAACATTTAAAATCGCTTCTTTAGATAACCGATTCAAAATGCTTAAAAAACAAACATTTAAAATCGGTTCTTTAGATAACCGATTCAAAATGTCCCTTTTTTTAAAAAAATAATTATAAAAACAAGGCTAAAGTGCTCCCGGGGTCTCTTATCTTTATTTAAAGTAACGATTTGGTCCTTTATCTTTTTTTTGTCCCAAATCAGTCCTTTATGTTTTAAATTTTTGACACATAAATCCTTTTCTGTCCCGAATAAGTCCTTTATGTTTCAAATTTTTAACACATAAATCCTTTTTTTTGACACATAAATCAGCACTGTTAACGAAAAAGGATTTATGTGTCAAAAATTTGAAAGATAAAGGACTTATTTGGGACAAAAAAAACATAAAGGACTGATTCGTTACTTTAAATAAAGATAAGGGACCCTGGGAGCACTTTAGCCTAAAAACAACCCACCAATTGTTACATTCACCAATTGTTACTATTGTTCTCTACAGACTCAGCAACAACACCCATTACTAGATACAAAAACAACCCAAAATTGAGTGAATCACAATGAAATGCTTAATTAATGAACCACGAAACAAATCAATGTTCAAAATAAAACACAATATATTGCATAACATTTTCTTCAAATCATGAAGAGAATACTGATTTGATCTAAGATGCTACTACTCTCTAAAATTCAACAAATAAAGGAAATGAAGAACTAAAAATACACCTGTGTGTGTACAGATGCTACTAATCTCTAAAATTCCCGACTAGTGAAGGAGCTCCTTGGACAGCACCTTTAGCAGCAGCCTTTCCTTGGACAAGGGCAAGATCATCCTTCACTTGTGAAGCAATGTCTTTCACAGCAACAGTAGCATCCTTCACTTGAGACACAGCAATATTTCCATTAGAAATATACACAGCTTTGGTTTTTGCAGATGTAGTAATCTCCTTAATTGTGTCAAAGTACTGGTTCACCAAAACCATGTCCATTATATCCTTGGAAGATGTAGCAGCAGTAGAATCAAGCACATTCTCAGGGAAAGCTAGCTTGCTTTCACTAACTCCATCTGCTATAGCTTGAAACTGACGAGCCATTCCAAGTCCTACCAGATACTTTGACTCTGCAACACTTTCTGCCTTCTTTAGCTGCAAGATCTTCTCAGCTTCAGCTTTCTCCTTTGTTTCAACTCTAAGTTTCACAGCTTTTTTGTGGTTGTTGAAAAACAATATTGTAAAGAACAAACAATGTTATAAATAAACCATAAAAGATTATAAATCTTCAGCTAAATAATAAACATTATGCATTTTTTTCTGCTTGGGTAGGCATATATTTGTGTTACCAGTTTAAGAGCTCAAGGTGTTGGTTTCAGCAACAATATAATCAAGATAGGCTAACATGATATGTATGGAAAATATGATTTCAATAAAGTTGTTCAACTAATCTCTGGACTTACTTTGCTTGGTCAGGTGGAACATTTCTTAGCCACTCAAGATCAATGCTCTCGTGTTTATCAACCAACAGATTCAGGAAACTCTGCACAGTATATCATTTGACATAGCTGTGTTGCAGGGTATTCTCTTTCCAGCAAATTGTACGTATACAATATTTCATGGATGTTAAATTTTACCTTAATACGTTCAGAAAGCATGCTCGTGATGGAGTTGAGATGGCATACTGTGAGGCTGGGTAATTGCACTTTGGCTTTCAGATTCTGTTGGCGAACAACATTCAGTTATGAGACTAGCACACTCCATTGTACTATGTTCCCCAAGATGCCTTTGAGCTGATTCCAACAGTTTACAGTTGGATTCATTTACTAAGCTACCAGTAGTTCTGCAGGAATCAATATTGTTGCTGTCAACCGCTTCTCTTTCATCAGAAAGGTCAATGATGTCTCTTGTCACAGAACTCAATTCATGAGCAAATTGATTCAATATTTTTTCATCCAACTTTGCATTTTCTTCTGGTTCCAAAATCTGCACCTGTGGTTCATCGACAATCAAGCTTGTGCTTCCCTCGTGGTACAAGTTTAATTTACTTGTTAATAGGGATGATTACAAGTTACAACCTTAATTATCTACTGAGCAAATACTTTATATAAAGATAGACAGAGAAGAAAAAGTAAGATTTTGGAAAATTATAACACCTTAGCAAGCTCGTCTTCCACAGCCCTCGCAATATCGTTCTTTTGTTCAAAGACAGAATCCAGCTCTAGCTTTGGCACACTGGCTCGGATGACTGAATAAGTGCAACCATGAATGAATCAACAGGATTAGCTGGTATGTAACATTTCAATAGTAGAATGAAGAGCAGAAAAATCACTCTACATACACATACCATCAAAAACATATGATTGTATTTGTTCCCTGGTGTTAGTGAGCCTATAGAAGGCATCAGACGCTTTATCCGCCACCGCACGGTATTGCACGGTTTTGCTATAAGTACTTGATTGAGATATTTATCCAAACAACGCCTATGAAAAAAAAACAGTTTCAAGACTTTAAGCAAATTGACAATTGAACCAAGACATTTTCTTATCACACAAGTTATTATTTCAGGTCAGAGGCAGATAAACTATATAACAACATCATGAAACATAGTAGACAGGGGAAAGGAAGAAGCAAAAACCTTTGTTTTCGTTTCGCATTTGACGTCGAGTTGTTGGACACGAAGTGAGAGGCCGCCAGCAATCTGATAACCGAGACACCAAGGCAAAAAAATGGCATCCAGGTTCCAAAACATTGACAATATACAAGCTCAATAGTTTAATTTACATAAAATAATAAGTCCTGTTTGAAGATTTACTTCAAAATTCCTACACTTTCTTCTTCCATTAGCCCATTTTGCAATATAAAGTAGCATAAGCTCTATGTAAGAAACATAGATACCAGCATTTTTGAGTCAGAATTTTCGACCTGGATGCAAAGCAAAGGTGATTGGACATGTTTTATGTAATCTGAACTGCCTGATTTAGAGTAGTAGTCATCCACAGACTTGAATCCAAAAGAAACTGCAAAGCCTCATACAAGAGTATCTGAGCATATAATAGTTCACAATTATGATCTATCAATCCAACTTCCACAAGTTAGGGGGATGTACCATGTGTCAATCCATCGTCAAATTCCCTAAGAGTCTTGGCATTAGCTGCCAGTGGAATGTTATATTCCTCACCAATATCTTCAAAGAGCAAAATATGCCTACACCCAACAAGAATATCCAAAGTCATTGGAGATACTATCATTTCCGGAAAATGGATCTATTAAGAAGTAGCTAGAGAAATTCTCTCACTTTTTTAAAATATTGGAGAGAGCCTTTGCAAGAGCCTTGTCATAAATATTGTTAAAGCCCTTTCGAAAGTCCTCTTTCGCGACAACCAAATTGAAAGGATTACATAATGATACGGCGCCAGATAGAGGACAATTGTGGGATTCCTGAAAGTAACAACGGAAAATATAAATAACTTGGCAGCAGAGATATTCTACCTAAACTTAGCTCATTGCAATTATTAGAACTTAGAACACAAGCAAAAGACATTTAACCAAAATCAGATGAAAAGAAATCAAAGCATACAAGTATAATTTGGATTATGTTAAATACAAGATTTTTGAGAACATTTAGGCTATGACAAATGAAGAAAGTGAAACTAGATTCCAATCTTTGAAGCACCGACACAGAAGTCGACACTGACATGTAGGCACCAATAATATTTGAGAAATGGAAATGATGTGTCGGTGTCATGTTGATGTCGGACACGGCTACATGTGTGAGACACCAAATACGCCTTCAATTAAGTTTAGGAGCTACATACTACATAGATTACAATTGATCATAGAAATGTTTGAATTCTCACTGAAATTTACACATTTAAATACAAAACTTGAGCAATAAAGTTTAGTTACCTGACCCAAGTAACGAACGAGAAGGTTTGCTCCAATTGACCAACCAACGGCATATAAATTGGCATTGGGATATTTAGCAGAGACATGGGAAACAACCTCATACATATCTGCTAAAAACGAAGCTGAATACATCTGCACAGAACATTAACATCAGTATTCACACTTCACACATTATCTCCTAATCTATGAAGTACTAACACATACACGACGCACACCGATAATAATTTTGGGATTTGGAAAATAAGTAATTGAAATGTCTGTGCTACATAACTCCTAAGAGAGTTACTCGTCATCCGCTGGTGCTTACCAAACACCTACATTCGTCACCCGCTAGTCTCATCTGTTACCAAACACCCTTTACAACTTATAAACAGCTTTGTACCTAATAAACCATTCAGTCAAAATATGGGCACGATATGCCACGATGCAAGGTAAACGTGCAAGCTGCATCTCCACAACAACTGTCCCGGATGTACACAATATGCAACTCTGAATATTTTTGTATGTTTCGAGCATTAGAGTTGAGGCAATCTGACCAAAATTTCAACACGGGAATGTTATCATCATATGAAGTCTGAATATATTGATGTAATTGTGTGCTCTTAAAAAAAAGAGAGAAAAATAATGTCATCTACATACCAGTTTGTCAAGCTTCTTCCACAAACTTGACATGTCACAGGTGGATTTTGAGCAAGCGGGCATGAGTACCTAAATGAATGTTCAAAGAATGAATTAATAACATTTACTGAACTGAATGATGTATATTGCATGACAGGATCCATACACATATATCTGAATCATAACATTCCAATCTTTCATTAGAGACAGATAAATGCCATACCTATGATGTTGTTCCATCTCTTTAACACACTTGAAATGTATAGTATGCCCCCAAGGTAAGATAGTAATATCTTTCACTGTATCAAATAGATACTGCAAGGAGGAAATAATTTATCGAAAATCATCTCTTTGTGAATCAAACACATTCATTTAAAACTTTTAAACTAGAATAGAAGAAACAGTTGGTTTTGCCTCGAAGCAAACATGGCAATTGTGATGCATTGCTCTTTTTATACAACAATGCCCTTTTTCGATTTCCTTGGAATAGCAACATCCTAAACACACATATCAGAGAATGCACAAAATGGAAGGAAGTAAATAAAAAATGCACTTGGAACAGTGAACTCACCATATCTCTTGCAATGGAAAAAGTTATGCAGAAGATCCGAACTATTATCACTCTTCTCTTCATCTTCTTCTTCCTCAACCCTAGCTTTCTTCTTCTCCTTCTTCACTTTCAATTTAGAACCTTCGTCCAAAAGATCTGAACTATTATCACTCTTCTCTTCATCTTCTTCCTCATCAAAACTCTTCTTTCGCTTCTTGCTCGAACTCTTTTTGCTCTTGCTCTTCCCGCTTAGGGCTTCGATCTCTGAAACGGCGACGAGTGAGACACTGAGAGCGATGGAAGAGATGCTGAGAAACGATGAGATACTGAGAGGAAGAGATGCGAGAGAGTGCGATGGAGGATGATTCCAAACGATTTGGGGGCTAGGGCGAGATGCGAGAGAGTGACATGCGAGATGTTGAAAAACAACGATTTTGGGGCGTGAGAGGGAAACGTGTGAGAGGGAAACGAAAACCACGGGAGGGAGCGTGAAAAAATGTAAATTGAAACAGACATTATGAATCGGTTGTTTAAAGAACCGATTCTGAAAGTAGCTATTCGGAATCGGTTATTAAGTCAACCGATTCCAAATGTCTAAATTGGCACATTTCGAATCGGTTGTTTAAACAACCGATTCTAAATGTCTAAAAAAATCTGTCACGCTTCCATTTAATTGCAAATTTGCCACCGCGTCCACATTTGGAATCGGTTATCCAAACAACCGATTCAAAATAGTGCTTTTTAAAGCTAATTTTGCACTAGTGACGCTTCAATTCTAGACTATCAAATACGCAAAATAAAGATTCCAATATCATTGACTTAACAAGAAAAGTGAAGTTAAGGATCATTGCATGAAGGCAGTTAAAGTGCATAACCACAACATCAATGTGAGAAAGCTTGATTGTCAAAAATTCAAGTGAGGCGAGTAACATGAACCACAAGTGAGGCGAGTAATATCATTTTGGCAAAGCATAAGAGATATCTTAGATTTGCATGGGATGTTCAAATCGCTCATACTTTGAGGGAAGGAAATTTTGCAGCTGACTTTCTAGCTAAGCTGGGTGCTAGCTCACATATTTCATGGACCATCTTCAGTCAACCTCCTACCGGCATTGATCAAATCCTTAAGGCGGACACTCTAAGGGTCCCAGTGGCTCGTTTTTAGTTTTGCTTTGTCCGTTTCTTTTTTGTTTTTTTCTTCTCAAATTGTACCAAAAAAAAATATCATTTTGGCTGTTGCAAATATAGTGAATTTTTATTTTGGTCCTTGTAATTTGAACTCTTATGGTTTTCATTTCTGGGACCAAAATAATATTTAAACTCATATAGTTAATAGTTAATTTCATTCGTCTAGCAATATGTTAGGTTCTATAGTCATCTTAAAACATCTCACGTCAACACGATTGAGCCAAAGCAACAATGTGTAGCTTCTTATCAACCACACATTTGACTAAACTCGTCGTGAATTTCAAGTTCAGACACTCGTTATCCCAACCCACACTTCACTTCTAGACTATCAGATACAAAAAAATATCATTGACTTGACAAGAAAAGTGAAGTTAAGGATCATTCCAGGAAGGCAAAGTGCATAACCACAACATCAATGTGCGAAAGTTTGATTATAAAAAATTCATGTCAGACGAGTAACATCAATGTGGAAAAAATAGTCTGAACTTTGAAAGACCACACATATATTTTATTTCTTTCGAGAAAATTAAAATAATGCGCATGACATGCTAAAACTGTAGTTCACTACCAAAACCTAGCCTCCAATCTGATAACTCGGTGAATTTCAATCGATTTCACTTCACCCAGCCTTCCACTTCGTCACTTCGTCATTCCCTTCCACTTCGTCACTTCGTTCCCCTCTAAAACCTAGCGACCAGTTCCTGAAACGAACCCATGTCCCAGAAACGAACCAATTCCTGAAACGAACCCATGTCCCTAAAACCTTGCGACCAGTTCCTCCCTTCCATTTCGTCACTTCGCTCCTCACCGTTTGGTCCCTTCGTTCCCCTCTAGGTGCAAGCTGCTTCAGCAGTTACTCTCTCAAGGTGAAACATCAATTTCTGTATTTTTCTTTAATCACGTCTTTTCCTTCTTTCCTGATTTTTTTACTTTCTTGATTTTTTTCATTCTTTCTTGTTGTTGTCTTGATTGCTGCATTCATAGTTGCGTCATCTTGTTGGCTCGCGGCGGTTTCGTTGATCTTAGTTGCAAGCACGACGACAAAGGTGCGGTGTGGTTCTCGTCAAGGTCTATTTCGAACGTGGCAGTTTCATCGATTTCTCCAATTAAGAGCGTCGTCTTTGAGGTTTGGCTCTTCTGGTTCCAATTTCCTTCACTTCTTTGAGGTCCTTGATACATTCTAAAGCTTTTTTTTGTAGTCGTTATATATTTTCTTTCTTAATATTTTTTCTCTTTTTTTTTGGGTTTGGACCATTGCTGGCTACCCACATATTGTCCTAATGCTTTCAACAAAAGACTAATCACTTAAAATTTTCTCTCAATAATATTTTTTTTCTCTTTATATTTTTTCTCTAAAACAATCCCTCAAATTATAGTCTTCGATTTCAGCATGAATATTAATCCAGTCTTGCATTAATATTGATGCTGAAATTATTTAAATATAATTTCACTATCTATATAATTTATTGATGCAACTTGATTTACATTACTTAAGGGAGTAAACTGAAAAAAATATTAAATTGTAAGAATAAAATGCATAAAAAATAATAAGTTCTATAATTGTAAGACCAAACACAATATGTTTTAAGTGTACCAGTTTGTTGATACGTATTATCACAATATGATGATGCAAGCATATCAATTTATTGGCCAAAAGTGTAAATAGAGATATGCGTGAGGACAAAAAAGTGAAAATAGTGATATAAGTAGAGGCTAAAAGTTGAAGGAAATTTGTAGATGACTAAAATTGAAAGCCTTGCGTTTTATAAAGAAAAACATTTAACCCTAGGTTTAATCGTCCATTGTAGGTGTAAACTAATTTTACACTCACATTCTATAAGAACTTATTATTTTATCACATAACCCAATTTACAAATTAACCATCTATTAAATTTATATATCTATTAAATTTATATAATGTATGTTTATAAGTGTTTTATACGGTCAACCAAAAGAAGTAAGTCTTTACACATAACTATTTTATATGTATGTATATGATAAATTGTGATCGACTATGATTGTAAAATATTTTACGGCGAAAATATTGTTAGCTTAGAATTTCGATAAGGCTTTTGAGTGGTTAGTTAATAAGGTTTGACTTTTTCATTAAAGAACATTCATAATGCCTTCAGAGAGAATAACACTACCAAAAAAGCGCCCTTTAGCCACGGTGGATTTGCCACGGTTATGTTGAGTGTGGCCAACACAATAATAGGTTGACCTGTTAGCTACCCTTTAACCGTGGCAAAGAAATGGGAAAATTAACAAAAAAAATTTTTACTGTTAGCTACCCTTAGACCGTGGCAAAGCAACCAGAAATTTTCTAAATAAAAATTTTCACTGTTAGCTACTGTTTAACCGTGGCAAAGAAACCGGGAAATTTCTACTAAAAAATTTCACTCTCCCTCGAAAATTTTATTCTTCCCTCGAAACGTTTCCCCCTTTCATTCTGGGTTTGTAGAAACGTTTTCACTCTCCCTCGAAAATTTCACTCTAGGGTTCCACGTTTTCCCCCTTTCATTCGATCTGTTTCCCCTTCGTCTTCCCAATCTCTCTCTCTCGCTTCATCATCTTCCCAATCTCTCTCTCTCGCTTCATCATCTTCCCAATCGACTGAGGAATTAACCGTTTAAGGTAAACTCTAATCTCTCTCTCTCTCGCTTTTCTCATTCTTCCCAATCTCTCAAACGCTTTCACAGTCGATTAATTCCTATGGTGCAGGCTTTCTAAATGGGAGAAGCTGGAGAAGCTGTGTTACCATTTCGTTTCTGACTCTTCTTCACTGTGAGTGATTTTTTTCTCATCTTCTTTCATGTTCTCATCTGCACAGTGACTCTTCTTCTTCACCGTGACTCTTCTTTCATTTCTTGTTTAGGTTCAATTGGTTCTGAAGTTTCAGTGATTGATCTGTTCGCTCTTCGCTCTTCGCTCAGGTTGGCTTCTTTTATCCAATTCAGATTTTGATTTACGGTTTGTTTTTTTGTTCATAGATTGTCTTGGTTTGTTTTGTTTTTTATTTGTCTCTAATTTTTTTTTAAGTTTTCTTGGATTTTTGTTAGGTAGATAACAAATAGATTTTCGCTTTTGAAGAATGTGAAGATAATTGGAACTCTGATAGTTTTAATTTGTCGTGCATTATTGATGAAATTCATGAATATTATGACCAAATGGTAGTTAAAATTTTGGGATTGGCTGGCTTGTTTCTAGTTGTTGACTTGATGCTATGTGTTTTCTTGTTGATGGTTCCAAAGCATTTAATCAAACTATGTCTTAATTCAGTGAATTGATTCAGTGAATCTGTTATGGTGGAACAAAGTGGTTATGTTTATTAGGTTATCTTAAGCATTTAAGCTTGTTTTTGGATTGGTGTAGTTTTTTGTTGTGAGAAAGATTTATTTAGCTGTGAGAACATGTCATTGAAAATTTGGAAGCATATATATCTTGATTCAGTTCTTCTGTAATGGGGCACTGAGTGTTATATTTGTTTAGTTATGTGTCCGGGTTTTGAGAATAATTTTAGAAACCCACTCTTGCATTTCCTTATGAACTAGTCTTTGAAAATCATTTGAATTTGTCCTTGAAATTTTTGCATATCATACTTTGAACTCAAGAACTTTGCTCTTAAGGTCTCTTTCAAACTTTTTTTATTTTTGGAAGTTTTTCTTTTGAAAATACTTTGTCCAGGATAAGTTTTTGTGATAGGATTTTTGGAAACTCATTCTTGCGCATACTCTTTTGATATGAACTTTGTCCAAGTTAGTTTGTTTTTCTCAGTTAAGATTTTAATTTACTTCCTATTATATATTGTATTGTTGCAATGTTGCTTTTATCTTGTATATGATTGTCATGTGTTTGTTAGAATATAGAAGTAATAGAAACAGTTAGAGTGGTTAAGGAGTAGTTAGAGGTTTAGAGTGTATGCATCTGGTTAGTTTGTTCGGTGGTCAAGTAAGAGAGACCAATTGAAAAGTGAGGTGGGAAGAAATATTGTGGAGAACTCAGTTGAGAAAGAGCAACCCTTCCTTGTTCATTCATTCCCCAAGAGAGACCATTTGGTTAGTTTGTATTGGTTAGTTTGTATTGTGGAGAACTCAGTTTCTATTTTATAAAATCTGTAAGTTTGTATTGTGGAGCTTACACAAACCTGTAAGTTTGTATTTGGGTAGTTTGTATTGTGGAGAACTCAGTTTCTATTTTATTCCCATATTGTTGCAAGAGTGGGAACACAAACCTGTAAGTTTGTCCCTATAAACTCAGCTCCTACCTGGTTTTTAAAATCAACCAAACAATAATTATAATACAATATTAATTAATTAAATAAAGTACAAAGTTAGATATTTACATAATATATATGATAAGTACTAGAACAGACTCACCCAGTCCGATAAAGCTGAATACACTTAGTCAGTCAAAATCTCCGAGGTAAATTAATCATTGGCAAAGTCTGAGAATACTTCGCACCAGTAACACGATAGCAAAAATAATATGTATGATATGTGTTAATATTATGTAAATGTAAGTACCTTTTTGGCTAGAGGAATAGGAGGGGGAGGTAAAGAGCAAGAGACTTTAGGTAAAGCACCATCTTCCAAAGCCCAATCTTCAACACTGAAACATTTGAGATTTTTGAGGAGAGATTTTCTACCAACACCACTGACAGTTCTTTCAGACCTGAAGCCACCAAAAAGAGGAGCACCAGGGGTACCTGGTGTAGCAGGGGTAGAAGGTACTGATGGGATTTCTTCATTGTTGTCCATAATATATCTCTCTCTAACACTCTAAATCAGGTAAAGAAAGAAACAAAGAGTAGAGAGATAGATAGGGAGAGGCCTCGAGATTGGTGAGGCAATTGTTGGTATTTCTTAATTGTGTGATGAGATTGCACAACTGAAGTAGTGTAATTATCTTTAGTCTTCCACCTAATTTTACCTCATCATTTCACCATGCTTTTTGACCAAAGCCGCACATCTCTGATTCTCTATGAAAGTTTATTAGTCATTCTTATCAATATAATATTTAAGTTTGTGTTATTGTTAGTAATAGAAAATTAGAAGCTTGTGTTAGGATTGATCCAGTTTTGTGTTGTGAGAAGACTGGTAAACTGTGGGAACATGTCATTGAAAAGCATATATATCTTGATTCGGTGCCTAATCATCATGATTCATGAGATGAACAAAGTAGGAATCTCTATTTGTAAGCATTACTGTTATTTCTCTATTGGTGTGTTTGTTTTAACACTTGAATTTGTTAGTTTTTGTATCAAGATAATGGTCCTTCAATTTCTGTTTTGAGGGGCTGTGCATGTGCCTGTTGGTTGGTATCCATCTACTGTTTTTGAAGTCTCATTGGTACTAAAGGGGGAAATAGTTGATTGCTTTATATTCCTATTTGCATAAGATCACGAAGCCATGAACCGTATCATAGGAATTGCATTACTTTCCTTTCTCCATCTGGTCATTAGATGTTTACTTAATAATATATTGTTGTTTGGTTTTTTGAGTCAGCTCTCGAGACACCGTTGACCTCGCACCTATTGGTAGGTACGTCTTTCTTTGTCTCGGATTATCTACTCATTCTTCAACTCTATACATTTTTTTATGAAACTTAAAGTAACTAGTTGTTCATATTGTTTAATTATGTTTAATGAGTAAGACTATATATTACTTGCACGTGTGATTAGAGATGATTACTTAGTAACAATGTTGAAGTTTTATATTATGTCGTTATCATTTGCTACCTTAAAAGCATGAATAGTTTCATTAATTTTGAAACAGATTCATCCAATTATGATTGATAAAAGTTGGATTGACAAGCCAATAAAATCAAAAGAGTTCTTAGATGGGGTAGTCAAATTTTTGGACTTTGCCTTTTCAAAAGCAGCAATCAATGGAAAGATATTATGTCCTTGTAATGTATGTGGATTTTATCCTCGTAGTAGAGTTGAAGTGTTCAGTCATCTCATTGAAAAAGGCTTTCCAAGCAAGTACACATTTTGGAACATGCATGGGGAAAAGCATGATCAACCCAATGCTGAATCAGTGAGCAAAGTAAAAGAAGCATCAGTTAGACAATATCCAATGCAAGATATGTTAAATGATGTCTTTGGTGATCAAGGAAATCAAGATTCTTGTCCATCTAGTCTTGCTAACAACGACCACCCCATGGTGAAGAAGATGATATCAATGAACAAGACCAAGAACAAGACCAAGAACAAGAACACGATGAATCAAATAGTGAAGGAGATGATAGCATGATGTTAGACTAGTTTGATTATGACCTTTGTAATTCAGCTGCAATTTATTTTTGTGCTTTTGAAGTTGTTTGTTGTTTATGAACTTTGTATGCTTTTGCTCATGTAATGACATGTTCATCTTATGATTCATTGAAGATATATTTTCGATCCATGTGTTAGCTTTTATTTGTAAATCATGCAGATATTGGACTTGAAATGAGGAAAAAACGGAAGCAATCTGGAGAAGCTGTGTTACAAGTGTTACGTGGACAAACAAGTCAAAATGATGAGACTCTCCAAGATCTGCACCAGCAAAGTATCAACAATCAGTTCGATGATCAATTTCTAAATGTGGACATAACTAATAGTCCAATCAATGATGATTTATCTGACCCTTCCTTAAGCCCAAATGAAGTTCAACTAGAAGAAGAAAATGAGCCTTTACTTGTCAAAGTTAAAGGTAAAAATATTATCTTATTATTTCATGGTTTTCTCATTAGAAAATATTAACTTTGTTTTGTCAATTTAATCGTAGATATCTGTACTGGAGAAACTATTACTCGGAAGATGGTAGCAACTCAGGTTTGGCATTTGGAAAAGACTAAAAAAGTACTTGTGCAAATCAATGGTAATGGCCAAGGCAATGATAGCGGGTCAAACTTGCTTGTGAGGTTTCTTGGTCAACTTGCTCAAAAGTCCGCGTTTTGCCCTGTATCAGTTGAAAGATGGGATGAGATGTCAAACGACAGTAGTATAGAACAATGGAAGTGTATTGAGGTTATTATCTAAACTTCTCAACACTTTTATTTCATTATTGAGGTCATTATCCAATATTAATATATAAATATAACATTTCAAGGATCACTTTGAGTTTGATTATGCTGCTGGTATTAGATGGGTGAGGAGTACATTAGGGGATAGATGGAAAGCCTATAAATACAAGTTAAGGTGTCACTACTTCCTCCCTAACAAAAGTAAGGACGAGATACTTGCTACTCTACCTCCAGGTGTTGATCATGTTGAGTGGGCTGCTTTTGTTCATCACTATAAAAAGGAAACGATGCAGGTATAATTATTCTATAGAAAATTATTTTACTCTATTCTTCTATTGTTTAAAACAAAGTGAGAACTTTGGGAACATATATTGACTATCATGGTTAAAAACTGTAGAAACTAAGTGAGCAAAATTCCAAAAATCGTAAGAATCTTAAAGTCTCACATGCTGGTGGCAGTAAGAGCAATGCAAGAAGGGCTCATCAGATGGTAAGTAGTTGATTAATTTTAAGCTTAGTTACTGTTAGTATGTCAAAGTAACTCTAACATAGTAAATTATACATGATAATTGTTTGTAAT
The DNA here is from genome assembly GCA_039519185.1 of Astragalus membranaceus. NCBI lineage: Eukaryota > Viridiplantae > Streptophyta > Magnoliopsida > Fabales > Fabaceae > Astragalus > Astragalus membranaceus. The sequence goes on from JAZGSX010000149.1 coordinate 15,599, forward strand.
TTATGTATTTTAGGAGCAAAAATTAGGAAGGCCGGTATGTCGAAGTGAGGTTAAATTGTCAACTTTACTAAAGAAGAATGGAAACTATGTGAACGAAGAAGGAAAAGTCATGGCTGTAAGTATATCAACTTTGTTAAATTGTCAATTTTCAAAGCTTTATTGGTTAATAAATGCCTTTGAGTTAATATCTGCCAATGTCCTTATATATTTTAGAATGATGAAAATAAAGAAAAATGCTTGTTTTTAGGTTGATTGAATGAAGAAAATGGAGTATGAGGTTTATGTGTGACTGAATGAAGGAAAAAACAGAGCTAAAACAGAGTAGTTTAGGCGTGATATGCAAATGATTATGTGAATTCTGAGGTCCCTAATTTATAGGCATAATTCTAATCATGGTTGATTTTCTGATGATTAATTGGTTATGGGGAAGATGGAACTTATCAATGATAATTATGGGGAAGGCTTTTTCTGATTTTCAATTGAGTAAACAAAGTAGTTCACCGAATGAATAATCTGTTTTTCTCTTACATATATAATCTGAAAGAATCATATTTTCATAGGATTTTATTTTGTTGATTAAAATGTGATAGTGGAAAGAGGCAGAGACATGTTGGCATTGGTAGATAGAGAAAACAGGTAGCCTGTCAAATGACTCATCACATTTTGTAATTTATCTTTTGTTTAGGAGCTGTTACTTTTGCTGCATCCACAGATCCAGAGAGCGAGGATCAGCTGAGTAGTAGTGTTCTGTTTTTGATAATTCCTAAATCATAACTCTGTGAATGTGAACTCATGAAGCTCCTTCACATGACTCGCATGATTGCATGTTACAGCTCAGTGAATGAGTTTCTAACTCACTCACTCATCTTTCTTTTCTTCAACATCCTTTGCTTATCTTGTCATGTCTATGATTGTCAACCACTATTTTCTTCAAATAATCATTTGAGAGAGAGAGAGAGACTTAAGTGATAATAAAGTATATTTGCTTCAAAAAAAAGTGATAAAGTATATGGAATTGTTATGTGATCTAGTATTGTCATGTATGTGAATTCTGGATTTTTTTGGGTGAATTATGTGAATGTGGATATTGGCATCATCTATAGTTTGATCTTGTTCCTTGAATATTTTTATTTGAGGAAATTTATAATGTTTATATTTAAATGGTTAGATGACGAACCTGTCCCCGTGTGCAGTTTCTTCAAAACTGGAAACCCTTTTGCTGATATTACAATATAAACATGTTAGCTTCAATACAGCCCATATAAATTGTTATGCAATATTGAAGCTTTTTAGTCAAATATATTAACTGTTATTTTATTTTTGTTGCTAATATAGGATAAGATTTCAGAGAATTTATCTGAAGACCAAGAACGTGTAGCAACAAAAGGTGTTCCATCAAAGATTAATGCTTATCCCGATGATGCCATTGGGAAACTATGTGGACCTGAACACGCAGGCCGAGTGCGTGTTTTAGGTCTAGGTGTCTCTCCAACTTATGTCTTTACAAACCATATGCATTTCACTCAATTTATCCAAACTGGTAGCTCAAGCCAAATGAATGTCGAGAACTTACAGAACAAAGTAGTAGATATGGAAGAAAAACTAGAGGGATATGAAGAAACAAAGCAGCAACTTACACAGACTACTGAGGAGCTTACACAAACCAAAGAGAAGCTTGCACAAGCAACAACTAAGTTGACAAAAGTTGAGAGGTTCTTGCAACATAAATATGGAGATGAGTTATCTATGTTTGACTTATAGGTTTATCTTAGTTATTGTTATTTAGAGTATGTATGAGAACATCTAGTTACTTCTCTGTTGGCTTTCATTGTTGTTGGCCTTTTTTGGTTTCATATTTCATGTTAGGTTTTATTACTTTTGAAGTGGATGCTAGACACTTAGTTGGCTTTCACTGTTGTTGGCCTTTTTTGGTTTCATATTTAATGTTAGGTTTTATTACTTTTGAAGTGGATGCTAGACTCTTAGACTTTTATCATTAGTAATCAATATATTTTGAGTGTTTATATTCTCATTGTGTATTGGTACCCTGAAATTTGAATGCTATTTACAAATGACAATATTAGGTAAACATTATGTAGAAATGAAATTCTAAAAAAAAAAAAAAAGTTAGCTACGGTTAAACCGTAGTTAAATGCTACCTGATACGCGCCAATTTCTGGCGCCTAGTTAGACACGGCTTTAACCGTAGCTAAAATAGACGTGCACAAAACCACGTGGATGATTTGGCCACTGGAGAACCGTAGCTAACTTTCTGCATAACCGTAGGAAACTAAATGTCTCCACGGTTTCCGTAAGCGTGGCTACCGAGAAAACAGCCCGTGGCTAAAATTTGGCGACGCAAGGTCCTTTCACGGTTGCAAAAACCGTGGCTAAGCCTGTTTGCCACGGTTATCCGGCCTGTTAACTACGGTTTTAACCGTGGCTAATCACCGAGTTTTTTGTAGTGTAAGTGACATTTATGTCATCTCAGCATGTTTTCGACAGAAGAGGTCTTCACCATTTCGATAGGGAAGAGTTTTCGACAGGACAGTGTATTCTGGATTTCGTCAAGCAGTTATTGGCAGACAGTTGTGTCGAATTCTAAGACTACGGTTGATACAACGTGGGCAATATGTGGCGTCGAACGTGGCACGAAGTCCATTTCTGGTTATTGAGACGTGGCCACGTGTCCATAGCAGTTTACATTTCAGTCATTATTTTCTGTATAAATAAGGATTTTTACGTAGAAATCAGGGTGGCAAATTATTATACCAAACACACAATTCTGAAACTCTAACTTCCAAGTCATAGCGAAAATAGAGCAAAAGAATTCTTGTACAACGTATGTGAATTTGTACACCATTCTCTTTACATTTCAATGCAATTTATTGTTTTCAATGCAAGTTATTTTACATTTCTGCGTTCCATTTTATCACTTCTTTTACTTTGATTTCCACTTTCATGGTGAATTGTCTCCCTTTTAAAATATATTTGTTGACAAATTGTGGTGTTTAAAGGCAATTGCTTCAGAGATTTCTGGTTTAATCTCACAAACATTTCTAATAAAACCAGTGATTGTTTGCTAAAAACACCAGCAAACAAATTGGCACGCCCAGTGGGACAGTTTGCCTTTAATACATAAATTTTCTATGTTCTTGTATGTGTTTGTATTTGCATGCACTTAAGAAGTGGAAAAATGGTTCGTCATACTAATAATGCGTCTAGTTCCAATCCTGTGATTTCACAAGAACAAGGAACAATAGTAGACAACGTAAATGCAGGGTTGGTTGTGGGAACAGTATCCCCATCATCATCAACAACTGTTCCTTCAGTATCAATGACTAACGTTGGATTAACGCAGTCAAACATGGCATCTATACCTATGCCTTTGCCGTCACATATGGGACTTCATAATCCTTATATTGCAATAGGAAGCGGTTTAAATCCACATTTTCATAATGTAAGTTTTCCTGCGTTTCCTTCTGGGTCATATGGCATGCCTACTGGAATGCCACATATTTCGACTATGTCTCCCATACATGTTTCTTCTGAAAGTGTAATAGGTCGAAATCCTACTGCATTAACCAATGAATCTTTGTTTGCCTTACGACAACAAGTTGATGAGAGCAATCATGATATGGTTAATATGTTAACCCAACAAATTGGTACAGTTTTTAATCCATTGATTCAAAATACTAACACTAGTTACCAAATGTTAGCCAATCAAATGGGTCGAATTGCAGATTTCTTTGGGACCCCAACGGTTAATAATAGGCAAATTCCCAATATAGTGGGTAATGTGCCTGGTAACCCTCAAAGAGCAGTTACGGTCGAAGCCCAGGCAGTTGTAGGCGAACAACAAGGGTTAGCAAATCATATCCCTGAAGTAGTTTTGGTAAACCGAAACCAGAACGCTGACGAGGTTGTTCGACAAGTACAACGAAATAATGCTGACGTTCATGATAATATAGCCACTTTAGTAGAAACTATAATGGCGCAGAATGGTCTTGTTTGCTGGTGTTTTTAGCAAACAATCACTGGTTTTATTAGAAATGTTTGTGAGATTAAACCAGAAATCTCTGAAGCAATTGCCTTTAAACACCACAATTTGTCAACAAATATATTTTAAAAGGGAGACAATTCACCATGAAAGTGGAAATCAAAGTAAAAGAAGTGATAAAATGGAACGCAGAAATGTAAAATAACTTGCATTGAAAACAATAAATTGCATTGAAATGTAAAGAGAATGGTGTACAAATTCACATACGTTGTACAAGAATTCTTTTGCTCTGTTTTCGCTATGACTTGGAAGTTAGAGTTTCAGAATTGTGTGTTTGGTATAATAATTTGCCACCACAATTTCTACGTAAAAATCCTTATTTATACAGAAAATAATGACTGAAATGTAAACTGCTATGGACACGTGGCCACGTCTCAATAACCAGAAATGGACTTCGTGCCACGTTCGACGCCACATATTGCCCACGTTGTATCAACCGTAGTCTTAGAATTCGACACAACTGTCTGCCAATAACTGCTTGACGAAATCCAGAATACACTGTCCTGTCGAAAACTCTTCCCTATCGAAATGGTGAAGACCTCTTCTGTCGAAAACATGCTGAGATGACATAAATGTCACTTATTCTCTCTGAAGGCATTATGAATGTTCTTTAATGAAAAAGTCAAACCTTATTAACTAACCACTCAAAAGCCTTATCGAAATTCTAAGCTAACAAATTACCCCCCAAAAATAGCTTTTTCGACAATGTTTAAGGAAGAAAAAGAATATTTTTGAAGATTTCGAAACGTCACTGTGGATACCTGTGTTGCAGGTTATCTAATATTGCAGGATTAGTTTTGATGATGAAAAAGACAAAGGTAAGATTGACGGTCAAAGTCAATAAAAGTGACTAAACGTCAAAGTCACAATCCAAGACAAGCAAGCCAAGAACTGAAGATTCAAGTTTAAGGGTAGTCCTTAAATATAAGGGTAGTCCTTAGGGTTTGGGTGTGTCTCAGGAAAAAGTGTAAGCTCTTTCAAAGGTCAGCTCGTATCTCAAAGTCTCACACACTCACACAAGTTCTCAAATGCATGCATGCATACGTAAACATAAAAAGGTTTTTGAGAAACTATAAAATCGATTCACACTATTTTTTATTAAATATCAAAATCGATTTTTAACTCAATATGAAAGCATACAATCGATTCATATTATTTTTACTAAGTATATAAATCGATTCATAAACTATTTTTTGAAAGCAAAGAAACAATTCATATTGTTTTTTATTAAAAGCAAAGAAATCGATTTCCAACTATTTTCCTAAAGATAAGAATCGATTCCTATATTGTTTCAAAGGTAAAGAATCGATTCCTAGTATTTCTCTAAAGCTCAAAATCGATTTCCTAAATCAATGGTTAAGCACATAATCGTTTCCTTGCTTCCTTATTTAAATAAGAATCGATTTCAACCTTCTTCTTTAATCTATATAATCGATTCCTAGCTTGCCTGTAAGCCAATAATCGATTGCCATCCATTTTACAAACAAATCAGAATCGATTCCTAGATCAGATCAAGCAAATGAATCGATTCCTAGATCCTTTCCAATTAACAAAGAATCGATTCCTTTAAACTTTTTCAACGTGAGATCTGGATTTTCAAAATCTATAAATAGAGGCTTCACCACCTCCATTCATCAACCAACCCATTCTCACGATCTATCATTTCTGAAAAACTCTTATATTTTATTTATGTTCTTCTCGTACCACTGGTCCGTCAAGAGCTGATCCTACGTTAAGAGTTAGTTGGGGTTGTGTCCTTCAAGTTGTAATATCTGCCTACACTAAGAGGTATTTCTGTATTTACATTACTGTTATATTGTTGTTATAATTTGTACTAGAGAGTGGGGTATCTCTCTAGGGGTAGCTGCATGTACTAGGAAGTGGGGTATCTTTCTAGGGCAGTTGTTGTAACAAGGGTGGGGTATCTCTTGTTATTGTTATATTAGATTTGAGGGCTCTCCATAGGTGGGGTATCCTAGGAGGAGAGTGCCTGAGTATGTAAAGGTTTTCCAAGGCACCTGTAAGCCTTGTTGATTTGGTTAGTGGAAAATCTCACAAGGGTGTGAGGACTGGACGTAGGTCACTAGGAGGTGACCGAACCAGGATAAATCTCTGCGTGCTTTACTGCTTTCCTGCTTTACTGTTATACTGCTTTACTGCTTTATATTCTATTTCCTTCGCTTCCACTTAACCTGCGCGAAAATTGATCTAAGTCATTGAAAAGGGGAAAAACGTTTTCGAAAGATCTGAAAAGTTTTAAATCTCAATTCACCCCCCCTCTTGAGACTGAAGCCACTTGGTAACAAGTGGTATCAGAGCTAGACTCTTGTATAAAGAGCTTAGCCGCTTCAAGAGAAATGGCTTCATGTTGGTATACGCAAGAGGGTGCATCTCTTTTCCGTCCTCCGGGATTCAACGGAGAAGACTATGCATATTGGAAAGAAAGAATGAGAATTTTTATTGAAGGGGTAGACTTAGATGTTTGGGATGCTGTGGAAAAAGGACCTTTCGTCCCCACACACATAGTAGATGGTATTCTTAGAATAAAAAGTAGAAATGAATGGTCTGATGATGAGAAAAGAAAAGTGCAACTTAATTTACGCGCTAAAAATATTATTACTTCTGCTTTGAGTGCTGATGAATTTTTTCGAGTTTCAAACTGTAAATCTGCCCAAGAAATGTGGGATAATCTTCAAGTTACTCATGAGGGTACAAGTGAAGTGAAAAGGGCAAGAATAAATACTCTTACCAGAGAGTACGAATTGTTTAGAATGAATACAGGTGAAACAATATCAGAGATGCAGAAAAGGTTCACTCACATAGTGAACAAATTGGGTTCATTAGGAAAATCATTTCCTCCCGAAGACTTGACAACAAAGTGCTAAGATGCCTAAACCGAGAATGGCAACCAAAGGTAACTGCTATAACTGAATCAAGAAACCTAACTACCATGTCTCTTGCCACTCTGTTTGGGAAACTACTAGAGCACGAGTTAGAACTCACTCGTCTAGCAGAGAATGAAGGAAAAGTCAAGAAAAAGAAAAACCTAGCTTTTAAAGTTTCAAGTTCAAGTTCATCCGACGACAGTGATGACTCGCAAAGTGAAAGTGATGAAGAGGATGAGAATATAGACCTAATGGTAAGAGAATTCAAAAGGTTCATAAGGAGGTCTCTAGAAAAGAATTCTCCAACCAAAGAAGTCTCATGCAAACAAAACTACTTAAGTCCTTTAACATGCTACGAATGTGGGAAACCCGGACACATAAAATTGGAATGCCCAAAATTACAAAGAAAACGACCAAGAGATGAGAGAAAGGGATCCAAAGGAAAAAGGAGTAGAAAAGCCTACACAGCATGGGAAAACAGGAACTCATCAGATAGCTCAGAAAGTGAAAAAGATCAAGTTGCTCTCATGGCCGACCACGACAGCGAAAGTGAAACTGAGGTATATTCTAACTCTGAATCTTTACAAGATGCCTATGATGAATTATATGAAGCATTTACTGAATTACATGATAAATCATTAAAATTAGCTAAAGCGTTAGACAGATCCAAGAAAGCCATCACTCATCTGGAAAAAGACATCACTTCTTTAAACAAAGAAATAGTAGAACTTAGAAAAGAAAATGATAGTCTTGCATGCTTTAAAGAAAACCATACATGTGATAAATGTGTTGAAAGCAAAAAGAAAGTTCATGAACTAGAGTTGACTATTGAAAAACTATCTAGAATCAAAACCATAGAAAAGCATGGTCATTACAAATCTAATTTTTCCACTAGACCATACATTAAATGTTATTATTGTGGTAAACCTGGACATACAGCTTCTGTTTGCAGGGCAAGAGGTAAACAAAATATGAAAAAGGTGTGGGTTCCCAAAGGAACCATACCAAACACTAACCCACAAGGACCCAAAGAGATTTGGGTACCTAGAACCTTGTTTTAGATCATTGCAGGTACGCTGCAAGGTATGGGGACAAGTGGATACCTTGACAGCAAAGACTCAAAGCACATGACCGGAAACGCAATAAAGTTATCAACTCTCACCTCGGAGAAAAATCTGTCATGTGACTTGTGATGAATAGAGGGAGAATCACTGGTAAAGGTTAGAAAAGTTTTATTCACCTCTAAACTGAAAATGTGCTTAAATCATAGTTTACTTAATCAAACATGTGACTTGTGAAACAATTTGATCTCTAAACCGCATTTCATGCATCTCTAAGGGAACATTTTTTCAAGGCATGAAAACAAATAAAGTATTCTGATCATCCCTCTAAAACTGAGCATGTAGAATTATCACATCACCTTCTTAGAGGTTATGGTTAGAAAGGCGATAGTGTGATTGAGTTAGTTGAATCGTCAAAATCAGCTAGTTGATATTTTCACAAATCCATTGCAAAAGAAAACCTGGTTCTTTATTTACTCAAATTAATTTTTCAATAAAATATTTTTCAAGTGATCTTTTAAAATATTTAAGAGAATTTGTGACTTACGAATTTCTGCGTGCTCAAAAAGCGTTTTATAAAGCAGCTGAAATGCTACCTTTTCCCGAAATCCATTTTCTCCCGTCACAATAAATTGCTGGCTTTGGCATTAAAATTCAGAATACATACTCACAATCTTTGCTCAACTAAAATAATTTTTCTCCCATATTCTGGCTGCCATCACCAACTTTCAAACTAAGCAGCATGAAATGTATAAAGCTTAAAACAACTGCTTCACAGATTTTTGAAACTCATAATTAGCTTTTGCCTGTGTTTGATAAAATATTCTCCTCATGGCCTCAAATATGTTTTTCTTCAAGTTTTGATGATCACTTACAAATCAGCAATGGCTCTTTTATCTTGTCAAATAGCTGTGACATTCGATTCGCAAACTTTATCATATATTGACCCTCTTTGATCATGACAAAAAGGGGGAGAGAAATATAGGGTTGCATATGAGCATATAGAACTTGCATATTATGCATCTAGTCAATAAGTCAGGGGGAGCATCATGATAGGGGGAGCATCATATATATATTATCTGTTTGAACTAACCTCCCACCTTGAGATGAGTAAATGTTTTGTCATCATCAAAAAGGGGGAGAATGTGGATACCTGTGTTGCAGGTTATCTAATATTGCAGGATTAGTTTTGATGATGAAAAAGACAAAGGTAAGATTGACGGTCAAAGTCAATAAAAGTGACCAAACGTCAAAGTCACAATCCAAGACAAGCAAGCCAAGAACTGAAGATTCAAGTTTAAGGGTAGTCCTTAAATATAAGGGTAGTCCTTAGGGTTTGGGTGTGTCTTAGGAAAAAGTGTAAGCTCTTTCAAAGGTCAGCTCGTATCTCAAAGTC
>JAZGSX010000150.1:0-25000 GCA_039519185.1 Astragalus membranaceus
GAATCGAGTAGAAAACCGTAATTTCAACTATCGCATTTTCGAAGTGTTTTGAATGATTGAATATGTTTACTGGACTGAATATGTTTGCCGTTATGTGCTGTTTTGTGTGCGTGTAAAGTTAGAGTATCGATCGGAATGAAATTTGGAATCGAAACGGAATGAAAAGAATTTACGAAAACAGCAATTTCTGTGTTACTGATGAACACGCACGGATCGTGCGCTCTAGTGGCACGGACCTTGCGTCTCATTCGTAGGTGGCCTGAAAGGTTTTAAAAACATGGAACGGATCGTGCACCCTAGGGGATGGACCGTGCGTACCCTACGGATTTGTGTTTCAAAATTTTTGAAAACACGCACGGGTCGTACGCCTCTAGGGCACGGACCGTGCGTAAGCTTCTGTCACCCATTTTCAAAATGCACCTTAGTCCATTTCAAATGATTCCAAGTTCCTTCTAATCATTTCCCCAAGGTTTCCCAATGATTATAATACATGAATGCCATGAAATTGGGTATGCTTGAGATGAAAATTTATTAAGTTATGGAAGTTATGAAAAACCGTACTTTAGTAAACGCGAGTGTACACAAGACATATTAAGATAAAGGATTTTAAGTCCATACAAGCCATGTAAATTCTCAATTCATGTAACAACAAGTCAAGTTACTTTCCCTTGAGGAAAGGAAGAATACTTTCCCTTGAGGAAAGGAAGAATGACATGCATATAATAATATATGTATACCAAGGGTGACGACCCCAGATTATTAGCATACTAGGGAAGGGAAGTCATGAGCCCGAACCCTAGGCCCCTTCCATGTAGCCTGCTTTCCAAGGTCAATGGGATTGGGTTCACCGAGAATCATGAAAATAGAAAGTGATTTTGACGTGACGTGCTAAGTTAAAGAAAAGATAAGACATGATACGTAGTCGCTTATTAGGGCTACAAGTAATAAAGAAATATAACACGTAGTCGCTTATTAGGGCTACGGGTTAGAAGAATATATGTCCACGTAGTCGCTTATTAGGGCTACGAGTTCAAAGAAAATATGTCCACATAGTCTCTTATTAGGGCTATGAGTTCAAAGAATAAAAGCATAATGAACCGCTAGAGTTAGTAAGGGGTCTCGATAGGACTCACTGAGATAATGTTTATCTCACCCTTTATTATTGGGGTTTTACAGAGAAACAGGGAAAAGCAAAGGCGAAGAAGCACGGTTAGCCGGTGTGACTTGTGAAGTTCGGGAAGATTCAGCTTTATGTTTAGGCCTTTGTCCCTTTCATTGTCTTTGTAATATCGATTGTATAACTATTATTTGTAACAATTGTAAATCGTTTCCGCTACTCATGTTTTGGATATTGAACACCAGGTTGTATAAGTCTTAAGTTATGAGACTTAAGTACTTTACGTCAAGTTTAATAAGGTTCATGGAACCGTTTGATAATTATTTATCGAAGTTCTTAGTTGTGTTCAATATTCAATGACAGGAAGTTACTCTGATGTATGCCGAGTGGTACATTTTGGTATTTCTACAAGCTAGAAATATCGGGGTGTTACATTATGGTATCAGAGCAGTTCGACCTAGTCGGGCTTAGATTAGTTGTAGGGTTGTTTGTCCCTTGAGTAATTCTGCCATCTTTCTTCTTATGATGCTAAGAGATATTGAGACTGATCAACTTAATACTTGGTGTATCGTTTGCAGATTTATGGCAGCAGGATCAAGGAACACTCAACCAATCGTTCCGCATTTTGTTTAGATGCAGAACATGATGGAAAGGCAGCAAAAGATGCTGGAAGACATGCTGCTAATGCAACAAAATGCTCAAGCCATCCCCAACAAGCTCCTGAGCCACAAGTTAACCCAAGACAGATCTACTCTGAATTCTTGAAGATGAAACCATCCGAGTTCATAGGAGGACCTGATGTCATGGAAGCTCAGCATATGAAAGTAGACAAAACTATCTAAACATTAGGCACTGGTTTGGATAGTGTTGGTTAAGAACTGAATTAGTTATGTCTATTGCAAAACAGCTTACAGATGCTGTCAAACCGAATTTGGAATTAATTGATGCGTTTCTAAGAGTCGGGATTAGATTGGAGTAGAACGGGGATTACATTGTTGATTCAGATGCATTTGGGTAAGCTTCAGTAGCTGGACATATTGGGGGTTCATTCGGGATCGATTTCGTGTTCGTTGGAACGTAGGTGAACATTCGGGGATAGTTCGATTGGTTACATTGTCGCTTGCATTTCGTGGAGTCTCGATTGTTCGTGATTTTCATCACGATTGGTGAGTTCTATACTCGCTTAGGGATTTAATTTCGTGTCAAGATTGCATGTGACTAATAATGTGTTTTCGTTTCGCTAAAAACCGTATTTTTGAAAAACGATGCGTTTATGTGTCTCGAAACGAATTATTGATTGGTGATCTATTGATGTTTGAATGATTGATTGTTTGACAATTATGTGATTGTTATGATGATTGTTTGGACTGAATTAATGTATAATGATGTTCGGGAATTAATCAGAACGAGTATTGGAACGATCGGAATGGCCAAGTTTTCATGAAAAGCACAGTTCTGGGCTACTGATGGACATGCACGGGTCGTGCGCCCCAGTGGCACGAACCGTGCATCCCTTTCGCGGGCTGCCTGTAAATTTTAAAAACATGGCACGGACCGTGCGCCCCTAGGGCACGGACCGTGCGTATGCTTCTGTTTCCCAACTTCAAAGCATGTTTTAGGCTATTCTGAACGTTCCCAATTGCGTTCTAATCATTTCTCTAACCATACGCAATGGTGAAAAAGCCGTAATTCGTGGAAAACACGTAGGTATGATTGATGTTATGCGAATGTTCTAAGTCATATTAATGTTATGTCATGACAAGTGGAATAAATGTCCCAAGAGGTTGAGGTTACTACTATGATATTGATTGTAATTGAAATGACTCTGTTGATTGTGATTGAGATATGTCTGATTGGATTTAATTATAATGTTTCCCTAAGTCATGTTAATGAACGTTAATAACCACGAGTGAGGTCATGATAAATATTTAAACGGACTAAATGTCCTTTGAGGTTATGTTAATGTTTAAATGGACTAAATGTCCTTTGAGGTTATGTTAATGTTTAAACAGACTAAATGTCCTTTGAGGTTATGTTAATGTTTAATTGGGCTAAATGTCTATTGAGGTTGAGGTTGAGGTTATATATGTATAAATTATATATATTGAGTATGGGTGACGACCCTATTGAGGTTAGCGTACTAGGGGAGGGGAAGTCATGAGCCATATGAACCTAGGCCCCTTTGAGGTTTGCCCACAGTTTATGGTAAGCGGATTGAGTTCACCGGAAATATAGGCAATCATTCACGGTGATACACTATGTTATCAGGTTTCACGTGGCTATTATTTTAGCTACGATTAAAATGATGTATAATGAACCGTGAGAGTAGTAAGGGGTCTCGATAGGACTCACTAAGATAATGTTTATCTCACCCTTTATATGTTGTGGTTTTTATAGAGAACAGGCAAAGGCGACGAGGCACGGCTACGGTGAAACCTAAAGAAGATGTGAAGCTTTAGTTTAGGGTTAATGTTAATTCCCTGGTTTTCATTGTATTTTCTGTAACATCCTCGGCCCTTTTCTTACTTAGTAGGCTACCCAGCGATGCACTCATGATCTTCTCTACCCCCCATGTAGAGTTTTTGCCTTCAGTGGGAATCGAACCATGTACCCTGAGGCTTAGGTACATGCTCAATGCATTCCCACTACCAATTGATCTACTAAATGTAACACCCCGGTATTTCTTTAACAAAGAAATACCTAAATATACAATTTGGTTTACATCAGAGTATAAAAATTCCTGTTCAGATATAAATCCTTACAAGAAACAGCGGAAACTATGGAATAACATTATACAAGTTCGAGTCATAAGACCGAATACAGAGGCTACATCAAAGAAATCTAAAACATGGATGGAAGATCACATCTCCAACTTCTCCTCGAGCCTGAAACTAACCGTGCCGCCTGCTATCCTTATATCCTGTTCTCTGTAAAAACAAAAACAATGATTGGGTGAGACAACTTGTCTCAGTGAGTTCTACCGTGCCCCCTCACTAACACTCAGTTCAATTATTAAACCGTTACAACATATTTATTAGAGTAGCAATGTCCAAACAATAATTGAAACGCCGACTGTGCAATAACCACGACTCCCGGCGAAACATGAGGAAACTTAGCATAAACCGGCTGTGCAAGAACCACGACTCCCGATAACCCACGAATTGACCACGCCAAAACGTATACAAGGCCTAGGGTGAGGGCTCATGACTTCCCTTCCTAGTATGCTACTTGTCGGGTCGTCACCCAACGTGATACATAATAAAATATATATCGTGTCCGCACTGGACCTTATCTTAAGTTCTAGGCATTCTAAAACCATAGTGGACTTATAACCCGTTTGGATGAATTCAAAGTTAGACATCCGGTTAGTTTAGTCAAAACATGTCTCACACGCGTACTATGTTTCTGGTTTTCGGTTCAATTAACCTTCACGACCTCTTTTTCAAAAACTCAAGTTGAACATGCTTAAAACGGAGTTTTTATTAGGTTAATTATGTCACAAATAATTGGGAAGGATATTAGAAGTGGTTTGGAATCAATCGGAGCGACGAAACGAGAAATCAGAAGCCGGAAATAGAACCCCACGCACGGTCCTGCCCAGGGGCGCACGACCCGTGTGTGATGCACCTTAAACCATCCAGTCAATCCGAAGGGAGGGCACGGTCCGTGCCCAGGGGCGCACGATCCGTGCGTCCTGTATTATTTCACAATTTTGCCAAACCGAAGCAGGTGCACGGTCCGTGCCCAGGGGTGCACGATCCATGCGTCCTGTTCTATTACAGAACTTGCACAGATTTTACCGATTCGTTTCTCCAATCGTTCCCAATTCGATTCCTAATCTCAATCCCACCTGAAATACAGAAAATCCAGGCAATTCCAGACTATATATCCAGTTCATAAATTATATAACATAAATATAGATTCTAAGGAAAAACCGTAAAACGCAATAATTTTAATAAAACGGTTTTCGGTTCTTAAACATTTCGAAATCAGTATTTTGTCTTAGGACTGGAAACAACATAATTTCCAAAAACAATATTCCCTAATCGTGAGTAGAACTCACCGGTTTGACGAGTCCCCGAGAAGTCGCGTCCTCGCTCGAACAACCGAACCGTTAACCATTCGAACAATCCCCGTAATCACGAACATGCTCCGAATGTCTCCGTGACCGGACTCTGCAACCAACGTTCCTCTTGCTACTGACCTCCTTTACGGTATATGGAAATGGTGTCTCTCGCAATCTTGTCGCCTCGAATCCTCAATTTGACGAATAAACATTTTCAGCTCTCCTTTCAGTTTCCCAGCAACAGTTGGCAGACTTGTAGCTGCCATATCTATGGCAATTCGCAACCAAACCCCTTCAAATCAGTGCCCATTGTGAAGATAATTTCGTCTACTTTCTGATGAAGAAAGATTCACACGCATGCAACCAGTAGTTTGGGAGATATCACGGAAACAAGGTGACTGATCCAATACCGTATCTGATTCTCACTCGAAACTTTAGTACACGATATCACCCTCATTTTCCAATGGAATCCGACGGTTCTTGTGCTCATTTTTAAGAATTTTGTGTCTAGATTCTAATTGAGCAAGAATGAACATAAACGGAGGTCTGTGGAGTGAGATTAATCGAAATTACCAGAGACTATTTAAAACGGGTTTGAGGCAGATTTGGCTATGAGTTGTTAACTTCCCCTCCCTTCACCATCAACCACGACATGGAGCTTCTATAACCCTCCAAACAGCCCCTGGTTGCAATGTGGTTCCCAAAACGTGCTAATCCACTTCAATATCTGACATGCAACCCCATCATGGCTTCTAGGAATCACTTTGACCACATGCACTTCAACATTCAACTCCAACAACTGGAAATGTGCTTTCAAATTCTGACTTGAGTGCCTAAAGCTGAATTGAAATCTCCCAATCTTCATTTATCAGCTGCAATCGCCACATGCAACATCCCTAAGCCCTCATTTCAGTTCAATCTTTACATGCAAGGTCAAATTCGAAGAGTTGGTGAAGATAGCCTACAACTATGTTTTCTTGATGATATTGGTGAAGAGGATTTTCTTAAGGAATAAAGATGAGGTGTGCTGGAAATCCAGTATATATTCTAGTTTAGTGAGCTTTAAGAATGATGAGTTCAGATGGTGGTTGAAGTAGGGAATGAAATTCGGATTAATGATGAAGTCGAGTGGATTTTGGGGGAGTTCTCACCTTCTTTTCTTTCTCTTTTTCTTTCCCAAAGTTTCTGTTTTCCCCCCCTTTCACCTTGGTTCTGAAGTGTGGCAAAAGGACCAGCTGGGAGAGTGTGTAGGGGTTGAGGGTTAAGTGGTAGGGAAATGGCCAAAATGCCCTTGGCTTCCAAATCCCCATTTAATCCATCAAGTACTTACCAATTTATGTGACTTTGGAATTTCAATACCATTCTCATGATCCTACTATGACTAGAACTCAATTATCGTATCATTGGATGATACATCTTCGAGGTGAGGCGAAATGACGATTTTACCCTTTTTCTCAATTTCTCAAAGCGATGCACACAATCCGAATAAATTGCGTGTACTTCATATGCTTGAGCGAATAAACATTGTTTTCACAAAATCATCATATCCATGACCCGATTTATCCTCAAATGGAATAATAAATCATTAGTTAATTTCGTAAACCGAAATTAACAAAAACTAGGGATGTTACATTTTCGATGTTATGACTTGTATTGATATTAGAAGTTATAAATCGTTTCCGCTATTTCTGTATTGGATATTGAATACTAGGATGATGGGAGGTTTATTTATTGTTATGAGGGATCGCTTGATGAGTTTTTATCAAGTTTTTAGTTTGTGTTCAATATCTAAAGACAGGAAGTTATCTCTAATGTATGCTATGCTGTATATCTTGGTATTTCCTATGTAAGAAAAACCGGGGTGTTACAGTTTCTGTATCATATCAATCTAATATTCTAACGGGCTGATTTTTATTTTTGTTAATTGTTCAACGTGGGTGAATACTTACATTTGTATTAAATTTTCTCGTAACAAATATGATTGATCTTAATTAATAGAATAAAGGTGAATTGAAATCTGAAAAATAAAATAGAACAAAAGTGGCGAAAGTTCAACTTGAATAACTTTCGGTTTTTTAATTTATTATTTAATTATCATTTTTAATGAGTTACGTTATTTGGCACGAGAGATTTGCTATACGAATTGTCAGAATGTGTATGTGGCGTAAATATAAACAATTAGCTACTGGAAAAAAAAGGATATCTCACCCAACACCACTTGGTTCCGCACATTTCTTATTCATACTAAACAACATTTCTCTTTTTTAATTTCTATATTAGCACAATAGAATATTTTTCTTTTTTAATACACATTAACTGAATAACCATTTTAATTAAGATCAATCATATTTGTTATGAGAAAAAGTTATGCCAAATGTAGAAATTCACACATGTCGAACAATCATAAAACCAGAAAGCTCGTGTTTTGACATACATCATTGGGTAAAAGGTAAACGAAAGACATTGCTTTATTATCGGTCGTTCTTCACATTTAGTTTCGTGTCATCCATCAATTTTCTTTAATTACCTGTGAAAAGACAAAAGACGTAAACGAATATTTTAAAAAAGATAAAAGACGTAAATGAACATTTTCAAAAAGATAAAGGTCGAAAACGAAAAACAGGAAACATAATTAACAATCACTTACTAAACGAATATTTTAAAAAAGATAAATGACGAAAACGAAAAAACATATAATGGTCTAATAGCACAGTCAACTGTTTAAGTGGCCACTTAACGAAAGAACCATTCTAAACCATTTTGAAAAGATAAACAACGTAACGAACCTTTAAAAAATAAAGTACGTAAACGAGAAAAAGGTAAAGATAAAAACCAAGTCTGTATTTTAGCCTAATTCTAATTAACGATAGTTGAGGGTTTCTGTAACATATCAATCTAATATACTAACGGACTGATTTTTATTTCTGTTAAACTTCTAAAGGAATGATAATGATAGCCTTCGTTTTTTGAAAAAAATAAGGTAATGATAACTTTCTTAATTTACAAGTATATGCCAATATCTTTTTAAGAAAAATGTATATATGCCAATATCTGTATGGTAAAAGAACGTATACATGCCAATATCTAGAAAAAAAATGCAATAAAGCCTATAAACAACATTTTGGAATGTATTAATTATCATATCTACACTTATGTAAAATTATAAACGGTATAAATTAGCATAAAATTTAATTTATATATACATACAATATACAAGTTTTTACGACCACAACCAGTCACAACCCAGAGCGTGGGGTTCAGCGGTTGGGGCTAAACCTCCCTTAATCAATGGTCGGGGGTTCGATCCCCGCCTTGGGTATGGAGCAACGTTAAAACTCTGGGCCAGCTGTCCTGCCCCTCGAGGCACCTACAATGAGCGAGAGATTAGTCACTGCTGTCCGTGCGATGGATACCCGGGTTTACCCAAAAAAAAACCACAACCAGTCACAGTTCATAGAATGGTTGGTTATCAATTGACTTGTTGATGGTTACCAATTGACTAATTTATTTTTAATGATGTGTCAACCTTTTTTTTAACCTTTAATTAGTAGATAGTGTAAAACGGACTTTACGTAGAGCGCTCCTCTCCCCACCACCGCAGCCCCAACCCTCTCCCTGCTGCGGCGCCGCGCCAATAGGGCTCCACCCTAAGCGCCGTCGTGGCCATCATGGCCTGCTGGTCCGATGATCTGCTGCAGCTCCGGTCATGGGGCTTCGCTGCGGATCCGCCCCTTGCTTCCTCGTCTTCTCTGCAGGTGGGCCGAAAGGGGGATCTTCCCTCTCCTTGCGCCATCCCAGCGCCAACATCAACAAGAGGATCTCCCTCACGTGATGGTCTTCTATTTCCAGAGGTGGCAATGGGTGACATGTTTCAAGTGACTCGAAGCTCTTGCTATGGGATCCGGTGGTCCTACTCTCGGAGCATCAGTCAACAGTGGTCAATCAGTGAGCAAGGTTCAATTGGATGCATCAGTCGCTCCTCAGCCCTCTGATGCTGCTCGATCTGTGAGTGGCGTTAAAAGAAAATCTTTTTCTGACGCGCTGAAAGGTATCACTCAAACCCCTAAATCCTTTGCAGATTTCGATTACAGGCCGAAAACTTGTTTAAAAGGGGATGTTCTTGCGGTTAAAATTTCTGAAGATGAATATCAGGCTAGCATTGCTGAATGCGTTAATCTATTACATGGTAGAATTATTTTGTCCAAAGGAGATAAACCTTATCAGATTAAAGAATTAAAGGAGAAATTGTCTAATATGTGGAATATTTCTGCTGATTGGTCTCTGGTTTTGCTTGGTAAGGGATTTTTTGAATTCTCTTTTGTATCCAATGATGACTTTAGGCGTGTTTGGTCGCTTGGATCTCGTAATCTACATCCGGGTGTGCTGCGTCTGTTTGCCTGGAGGCCTGATTTTGATCCTCTTTCTGCAAAACAAACCAATGCTCAGTGTTGGGTTAGACTTCAATGTCTTTCCCGGGAATATTGGAGGTCAAAAATTTTGTTTGAGATTAGTGGTAGCCTAGGAGCTCCTGTTGCCTTGGATGAAGCCACTATGAAGAGTGTAACACCCCATTTCTACTCGGTAAAATAATGCAAAATCAGAGTTCATAAAAAATCTTTTTCAACAAACAATGGAGTGCCACATTTGCTTCGTGAAAACAATAGACGGGTTAATTCGCTTTTGAAAACAGATACATAGCACTTTCGGATGAACCGATAAAACAACCTTTTAGTCTTCAAAATAATTCCTCTTTAATTACTACGCAGCGGATTCATAACAAGTTAATTCAAATAGACGTGGCGTCTTAACAACTCAAAAACAACGACGTAACAACTTAAAGTTTCAACAACGAAATAACATAGCAACAATATTAAAACGTGTGTTCATTCCCCCGAGTGTTACATATCAGAGCGACGACACCGACTCGATCAAACGAAGGTGAACAGCCTTCATTCGTGATTACCTGCACGTTACCAACATCGGGGTAACATTCAAACAGAAGGGGTGAGATATCGCACTATATAATCAGACATATGAAAGACAATATGTAATTCAGGTCATAGCATCAATTCATCATTTAACAGCAGTCAACATCATCTCAATCACATAGGTATGCAACATGGATGCGGAATGTGACTCAACTCAGGGCCACCGCCCTATAATGCATGTGGTACCATAATCCAGCCAATAAATAGGGGCATCAACATCGTAACATCATTTCATCATAATTTTCCAGTCCAGGCCATCGTGTTTTGAGCATAGCTCCATCGTAAAAATATGCTATGTATGCGACGCTATGTAAATGAACAACCAATAAACAACGATTACATAGCAACGCAACAACATCGGAGATCATCATTGGCCATAGGCCTACAGCATACCACCTGCCAATAATTAGAGGCTATTCAACTTGGTACACCATCATCAACTATAATTAGCAACTTTCAACATTTTTGGCAACACATCAACAATTTAGCAACTTCCAACATTTTTGGCAACACATCAATAATTTAGCAACTTCCTACATTTTGGCAACTTTGGGCCTAATTACATATTCAACATCAACACATCATTCCAAGCATCAAATGTGAAATTCACGTTTGGGCAGCCAAACTGGCGCCCTTGGCGCCCATGGCGCCCAGCAACACAATCGGGCAGCCAAACTGGCGCCATTGGCGCCTAGCAACACATCGGGCAGCCAAACTGGCGCCCTTGGCGCCCACAGCGCCAAAACACAACACAGCAACAAGGCAGTCAGGTTTTTGGCGCCCATGGCGCCACATCGCCAGACACAGCAACAAGGCAGCCAAATTTTGGCACCCATGGCGCCCCTGCGCCAGAACACAGCAAGCAACAACAGAAATCGAGCAGCCAATCTTGGCGCCCATGCGCCCAGAACCAGCAACGGGCAGCCAGACATGGCGCCCATGCGCCAGGAACACAACAACATCACAATTGGCGCCCATGGCGCCCAGGACAGAACAACAACCGGGCGGCCAGGTTTTGGCGCCCATGCGCCCGGAACCTGCAAGACAGCAACACACAGGCAGCAAGATGGCGCCCATGGCGCCCAGCAATATTTCAGGAACGGCGCCCATGCGCCCAGGCAACAGAACACGCATAGAATGGCGCCCAGCAACATCAAACACGGGACGGCGCCCATGGAACCCTGCGGCAGAATCCAAAACGGCGCCCATGGCGCCCATGCACAGAATTTTGGTTCCAAAACATCAACGAGCATGATCACACATCGTCAAATGGCAACAATCATCATCAATCGAAATTAACATCATCATTTAAAGTTCAATACCTACAACTAGGGTTTTCTAAACTTAATAACACCTAGGGTTCCATAACCTTCCTACATTGAGCCATTCATACACCCAATTATAGAGATAGAACCCCACCCTTACCTTAGCCTTGAAGAATTCGAAGTCTTTGGCTTGCCCTAGCTCTCTCTCCTTCTTCGCGCCGTCCTCTCTCTTCTCTTCTCTCAAATTCTTATTTTTTTGTTCCTTCTAAATAAGCAAAACCCTAAATAATGCCTATTTATACTTTAGTTAATTTTATGGGCTTTTTCCTTAGCTAATTCGAATTACATCATGGGCCTCCCTAATACTTCTCATTTACTACTCCCAACCCTAAAAATAGGCCCACATATACTAGCATTATTATTATTTTATTATTTTTCTACCAATTAAATTCCCAAACAATTCAATTAAATAATTAATTAAATTTTGGGGCATTACAACTCTCCCCCACTTAGAATATTTTCGTCCTCGAAAATTTACCTGATTCGAACAACTCTGGATAAGACTCCCGCATCTTGCTTTCCAACTCCCACGTCATGCTTTCTCCGGCAGCTCCCAACCAGACTACTTTCACCAAAGCGATCTCCTTGCCTCTTAGAGTCTTCACCTCATGATCCTTGATACGCACAGGCATCGTCTCCACAGTGAGATTATCCCGTACTCGCACATCATTCATATGAATTACATGAGATGGATCCGAAATATACTTTCGAAGTTGCGACACATGAAACACATCATGCAAATTCGAAAGATTAGGCGGTAAGGCCACCCTGTAAGCAACATTTCCAACTCTTTCCGAAATCTGATACGGACCGATAAAACGAGGCGTGAGCTTCTTAGACTTCAAAGCGCGTCCCACACCGGTCACCGGAGTGACTCTCAAAAACACATGCTCACCTGCTTGAAATTCTAAATTCTTTCTCCGCTTATCACGGTAACTCTTCTGTCTACTTTGCGAAGCTTTCATCTTCTCCCGAATCAATCTCACCTTCTCAGTAGTCTCTCGAACAATTTCAGGTCCAAGTACTACACTTTCTCCAGATTCATACCAACAAAAAGGAGTCCTACATCTCCGACCATACAACGCTTCAAAAGGTTCCATCCCAATACTAGAATGGTAACTGTTATTATAAGTGAACTCTATCAACGAAAGGTATGCATCCCACGAACCTCCTTGCTCCAGAACACAAGCCCTCAACAAATCCTCCAGCGACTTAATAGTCCTCTCTGACTGACCATCCGTCTGAGGGTGATACGCCAAACTCAATCTCAGCTTAGAACCCAACTCCGTTTGCAAACTCTTCCAAAAATCAGACGTAAACCTCGGATCCCTATCCGAAACGACACATAGAGGAACACCATGCAGCTTTACAATCTCTCGGATATAAATCTCTGCCAACTTCGGTACTGGATACGTGATGTTAATAGGAACAAAACGAGTCGACTTCGTTAGCCTATCAACAATCACCCAAATCGCATCATGACCTCTTGCGGTATTAGGCAATCCCGTCACAAAGTCCATTGAAATACTATCCCATTTCCATTCTGGAACCTCTAACGGTTGCATCAACCCTGCAGGCTTCTGATGTTCAACTTTAGACTTCTGACAAGTTAAACACGCATACACAAACTGCGCTACATCACGCTTCATCCCTTGC
This sequence comes from Astragalus membranaceus, assembly GCA_039519185.1. NCBI lineage: Eukaryota > Viridiplantae > Streptophyta > Magnoliopsida > Fabales > Fabaceae > Astragalus > Astragalus membranaceus. The sequence continues at coordinate 13,153 of JAZGSX010000150.1, forward strand.
CCCCAAAACTGTAACACCCCTTTTCTACCCGGAAAATTTTTGACAAAAATCAGAGTTTCAAAAAAACGTTTTTCGCTACACCCACAAGGGATGCCACATTTACACCAATAAACTTCACATGTCAATAAATAAAGCTTCACCATTAAAATAGTGCGACACATAGGCTGTCATAACATCACCAAGCAGCGGAATAAAATCAAGGTTCAATTGAATAATTATAACATCACCATAAAACTTCAGAAATTAAATATTAAAGACATCTAATAAAAACTAGCGTTCATCCCCCCGAGTGCTACGTATCAGAGCGCGACACCGACTCAACTAGCGAAGGTAGACATGCCTTCACTCGCAATCACCTGCACGTTACCAACATAGGGGTAACATTCAAACACAAGGGGTGAGATATCTAACATTATAATAGCATATATGATAGGCAATATGCTAGAGTTACGACAACTATATCAACCGCTTCACAACAACATCAAATTACAAATCACCAAGAATTATCACCAACATCATGAGTAAGTATATGAGATGCAACCCACACCAACGGGTATATGCATGTGGTACCAATCACCAATAAAGTAGCCAATAAGGGCATCATCACCTGTATGAGCATCACCATCATCACCTATAGCTCCAAGGCCGAAGCCATCATCACCCAAATAATGCATATGCAATATATGCGATATATGTGACACCATGAACAATGCACCAGAGACAATTAACAACAACAGACATTTAATTGACACAACATCACCAATATCAGCAAGTGGTCATAGACCCATCACCTATCACCGTAGCCCATAAAATAGGCACATCACCTGTTTTTTCATCACCAATAGCACCAACAATACCAACACCTATAGGGCAGTCTAACGATTTGACCGTAAATATCAACAAACACCGACACCAAAGACGCCAATGGATTTACAACATCAATGGCAACAACAAGTTTGCAACACCGAGAACGACGACAATTTACGACACTAGGAACAATACCAATTTACGGCAAACAACGACAATAGCTTTTAAAAACAGCAACTTAGAAATGGAGACAGCAACAGTGATTTTTCGTAAAAACAGCAGCATAAAAATGGTGGCATGAACAGTGATTTTCCATAAAAACAGCAACATGAAAACAGTGACAGCAACAGTGACTTTTCCAACAAAACAGCAACATTTGTTCGCTGTGACAGCAACAACAATTTTTAGAAAAACGGCACATTTGTTCACTGTGACAACAACAGAAATTTTTAGAAAAACAGCAACATTGTTCACTGTGACAGCAACAGCAATTTTTAGAAAAACAACAACATTTATTCACTGTGACAGCAACATTATTTTAGAAAAACAGCAACATTATTTTAGAAAAATAGCAACATTATTTTAGAAAAACAGCAACATTATTTTAGAAAAACAGCAACATCAACAAGACAGAAACTGGCGCCCAGCAACAGGGCGCCAAGTGAGACAGCAGTACAACAAGAAACTGGCGCCCAGCAGCAGGGCGCCTAGCAGGCAACAACAACAACAGAAACTGGTGCCCAGCAACAGGGCGCCAAGAGCATCAGCAACAGAACAGGAATTGGCGCCCAGCAGCAGGGCGCCAAGTGCAACAGCGACACAACCAGACATGGTGCCCAGGGGCAGGGCGCCTAGCACAGCAGCAACAAAATCAGATATGGCGCCCAAGGACAGGGCGCCTAGCGCAACAATGGCAACAACAGACTTGGCGCCCAGGAGCAGGGCGCCTGGCACAACAGAGGCAACACCAGACTTGGCCCCCAGCAATAGGGCACCTAGGACATCAGCAACATAGGCAGGCAAACCGCAACAGCAGAACATGGGACATCACTGGGCGCCCTTCACAGCAACAGAGAACCGCACCAGACTACACTGGGCGCCTAGGGCGCCAACTCCAGCAACCCAGACAGCATCACTGGGCGCCTAGGGCGCCACTTCCAGCAACAACAACAACAGGACATCATGACTGGGCGCCCAGGGCGCCAAAATCAGCAACCGCAGCAACACTGGCTCGGCGCCCAGCAACAGGGCGCCTCCAGCAGGAACCAAACGCAACACAGACACGACGCCCAGGAGCAGGGCGCCGTTTCCAGCAACCAAAACAACAACATCAAATCGCACCAAACACCAAACACCAAATTTCACCATGATCAACCAATAGCAATCATTATGCATACATTCTAACATCGCCAAGTAAACACCAAGCAAAATCAAAGGGGCAACCTAGCGCCTAACCCCCACATAAATCCCCATCATACACCCTATTATAAAGTAGAACCCACCCTTACCTTAGATTGACCGAACACGAGATCCTCTTGCACGAAAGCTCCAAAGAACCACAGCAACAGAGTTCCTCTCCTCTTCCTCCTTGGTGCGCCGTCCCTCTCTTCTCCTCTCTTCGCAATTCTCTCTTTTCTTTTGTTTTTCGCCAACAATGCGCAAATGATCCCAAAACCCTAGCTAGGCTCTCACTCATGCGCCCATGCCTTGGGCTCTTGGATCACGGGCCCCTGTCTACTACTCAGCTAATCACTAGACACCACTCCCTGATTTAAATAAAACACCTTATAATTATTTTAATACAACTATACTAATAAAATACCTAAATAATTTAATTAAATAAATAATTAAACTATTTGGGCGTTACAACTCTCCCCCACTTAAAATATTTCGTCCTCGAAATTTACCTGATTCGAACAGCTCGGGATAGGATTCCCGCATCTTCTCTCCAGCTCCCACGTCATGCTCTCTCCGGCAGCTCCTAGCCATACTACCTTCACCAGCGCAATCTCCTTGCCTCTTAAAACTTTCACCTCATGTCCTTCGATCCGTACAGGCATCGCCTCCACCGTGAGATTATCCCGTACCTCCACATCATCCATGCGGATCACATGAGATGGATCCGAATTATACTTCCGAAGTTGCGACACATGAAACACGTCATGCAAATTCGAAAGGTTAGGCGGTAAAGCCACTCTATATGCAACATTTCCGACTCTCTCTGAATTCTGATAAGGACCAATTGTAATACCCTAATTTTGTTCTATCCAAGAATAAGAAATTTTATTTATTTTTAATAAAAAATAATTATTTTATTTTCATGCCATGTTTTATTTTATTTTAGTTTGCTACAAGTTTTAATCTTTAAAAAAATAATAATTAAGAGTATCAAAATAAAATAGGCAAAGGAGCATATGAGGGGGTCTGTAAAAAAAAATATATAGAGGTGCCATTAGGATTGGGCCATCTAAAGCCCACTCCTCCACCAAACCTTAACCCAATTCGCCTAACCCATGTCCAAAACCTAACCCATATCCAACCCATAACCCTTAACCCAACTCACCAAAACCCTAAAAATCCCTCCTCTTCTAACCCTAATTCGACCCCACCCCCTTAACCCTAAAATGTGTCTACATTCACTCTCCCCCCTAGCCCTAAAAATCATCCACATTCATCCCCTCTCTCCTCCCTAAAAATTCGGCCACCTTTCCCCTTATTCCTCCTTGGAACTCACAATCCCACTTCCACACACTTCCCACTTCCCCACATCGCCTTTCCCCATACACTCCACCCTTCCCATCACTCTCCCCAACGGCTCTCTCTCCCTTGTTCCACGCCTCCCTTTCTCTCTCCCTCACACATCACTCAACCCACTCTCACACACTCACTCTCACTTCACACACTCAACCCTTCCCCCCCCCCCCCTACGGCCTCTCTCTCTCTCTCATACACCCCTCCATCTCCTTTCCCTTACACAACCTCCAAAACACATCACCTCCACTACCCACATCAAGCCCTAGCCGTCCACCCTCCCTTCTCCATCTCCACACGTTTTCCTTTCACATCCTCTCACGAAATCACCATTTTTGGTGCTTCTTTCTCTCCTTTCTCACGAAATAGCCATCTTTGGGCATCACCACACAAGAGACCGTTGGTCCCCCCCAAAGCTCACGGATTCATCCAAGGGAACATGTTTTCCATTTCGTTTTTCTCAAGGTTAGCACACAAACGGATATATACACAAGGTTTAGTGAAAAAAAACAAAAGACAAAGCACACCACTACGATTTCGGTTTTGTTAGTATAAATAGGGTTTCGGTTTTGAGGTAAGGGGAGGGTTTTTTTGAGAGAAAAGGGAGAAGAGGCCGAAGTCTTGGAAGATTCAGGAGCAAGAGGAAGCAAAAGCGGATCTAGAGAAGTTCTTGTGAGAGAGAGATTATTTTTCGTTTTTCTCCTCTACTAAAATTTTCATAGTTTCATTTTTGTTGTTATTGGTGGTAAAGTCTCACCAAAAGGTTCATTACTCAAGGTTGGTTTAGTATTCACTCTTAAATTTCTTGTTTTATCTTATGATCTTTGCATCTCTATTTTGATCAATGTAAATTTGTTGTCTCATAAATCCTTTTTGTTCATCTTCACGCATATGGTGTTTTTTTTTTGAGATTTTGAGAGATTGAATGTTAGACTTTTTTTTAATAGAAGAATACAAAATGCTTTATATTTTGATGCTCTTGTTGTTTTAAAATAAGAATAGTTCAAATTGATTGCCTATCCTTGAATGTCATGTTTCTCTTTGAAGAAATGTAGCAATGTCTTTTTATCAACAATAATAATTGTCATCAAAATAATAGCAATAAGAAATATAGCAATTTTTCTTCTAATATCAAAAAGGATTAGGTATCAAAAGAATCAAAAAAGGATTTAAGGTAAAATGTTTCTTTAAATAATTAATAGATCTCTTTTATACCAAATGCCAACAAAAAAACACTTCACAAAAAAATCATTTTTCGGAAAAACTCAAGAAAAACGTTTCCTAGTAACTAATAAAAGAGGGTATAGTCAAGACATTTCTTTTGTTATCATTAAATAAACAAGTAAACTAATTTTTATGTTTTTTCTCTTATTTATTTATTTATTCGTATTTTTTTTTTATTATTTAACCAAAAATTATTTCAACCAAAAAATGAAAACAAAAGAACTCTAAAAACAAAAAAACATTTCCTAGTAATTAATAAAAGAGGGGGTAGTCAACACATTTCTTTTACTATTATTAAGTAAACAAATAAACAGTTTTTTTTTATATTTTTCTTTTATTTATTTATTTATTCTTTGTTTTAATCAAAAATTAACAAAAAAAAAAGGGACCAAAAAACTTTTCCTTAGTAAAAAAGAGTGGTAAGTAAAACATTTTTTTAAAAAGAAAAAAAACAAGTAAACTGTTATTTACACCCCCCCAGGTTCAAGCATAAAGCCATTTTTTGTCACTTAAGCCCAGTTTCGCTAGCTGGGCCTTCCCATGCGAACTGGGCTTTCTTTTTCCCACACCCCCTAATTTTGATAACTTAACCCCCTTGAAAGAGCCCAGTTTTTACACAGCCCATTGGAACAATTTCCTGATTTCTGCACCCCCTTTTTAAAATGCAACCTTCCTCGCTGTTTACACCCCATTTTTAATAATACAGCCCTCCTTTTATTTGCACCCCCATTTTACTATTGCATCCACTATTTCTCCTTTAAGAAAAAATATATTTCCTTTCCCTAAATAAATATTTTCTGACATCAAAAACAAATATTTTCAAACGTCGAAACCAACGAAAACACTCTTCAAAAACAAATCTTTTCAAACGTCGAAATCAAAATTAATCATCACTAATGATCACTCGCGCCGTTGCCGTTTGATTGTGGGTGATGATTTCATTCCTGTGGGAGCTAGTAGTGTGGCCACTCTAAACCGTTGTTGTTTGGTCCTCACAAACGCTCTCCTTCAATTGCGAAAACCTTTTCAATGCTCAAAATAAAAACCGATTATCATTAATCATCACTCGCGCCGTTGCCGTTTGGTCGCTAATGATGATTCATTTTCATAAGAGTTAGTAGCGCGACCACTCCAAACCATTGTTGTTTGGTCACTGCGAACGCTCAACCCCTTTGCGAAAAACTCCAAAAAGATTAAAAAAACAAAACCTTTTCACACAACCAGAACTACGTAGCTTTGAATTCTCCATCGCACCGGGAGATACGTAGGAGCGGATATCCTCCGTCAAGCACACTAAACTAAAAACTTTTTTTTCTTTCTCTAAAAAAAAAACAACAAACACTTTTTGCCAAAAATAAAAATTTTCATTAAGTCTTTTCATTCGCTTTTCGAAAAAGGGCAAATTTAAGTATTTTCCAAATCCGCACTTAAAACCACACTTTTAATTAAAGGTTCCCTTTCGGTAGAAAGGAGGCATAGGGTGCTAAAACCTTCCCTATGCCTAACCGACCCCCGAACCCAAATTTTCCGGTTTACCAAAAGGCCATCCGCTTTCCAAAAGGTTTTTCTTCAATATTTTCCTTATAAAAAATATTGGTGGCGACTTCATTGATTTTCAAAAAGTTGTAAACGAAGAAAGATTCCCTCAGGGACTTTTTCGGGCGCAACAGCTGGCGACTTCACTGGGGAGTTTTCTTTTTTAAGTGGGTCAAGCCTAATTAATTAAATGTGTGGTTTAGCGTGCTATCGATGTGATTTGGATACTTTGTTACTTATATCCCTTTTCGGTTTGCTCTTCTTGTCATGTTGCGTGCATGTACATTTATTTTCTCTCCTTTCATGTTTATTTTTCCTCGTCTTTGCTTATGTGCTTAGTACCCTCATGCTTTTCCTCCCCATCTTGTTATGTTCCTCTCTTCTTGGCCCCCTTTTTCGAGGAAAGCAAAGCACTTGATTATTGTTGAAACCCTAGGCTAGCTAATTTGATATTGAACCCTAGTGTAGACAACATGTTATCGCTTGCTATTGTTTGGACTGTTCTAGGTTTTCCTTCGCAGGTGGGGTATATGTGGGTAGTTTTAGGCGGTATGTCCCCGCTACACACACTCACCCCCTTATGATTATGAGCTTTGAGAGAGGCCTAAAACCCAAGGTCTGAAAAACACCTAGGAGAGTGGAAACGAGTAGTGACTGCCAATTGGACCGATGTCCTTCTGCTCTCACGAAAGTTTCAGCCAGAGTATGCTCTTTTATGGTACCTCACACCAGATGGCATTCCATCGTTGTGGGTGTTATCATGAGAGAGATTTAGCTCTGGTAGCCTTTGCGAGGGAGTGAATAGAGCCACATGGGAGGATTACCCTTTAAATTGCCCTAGATTGTAGGTCTCACCTCTTTTTAGGTCACAAGGGCTTTCCAAATTGTGTGCTGCATTGTAAACTAGGCACGTTTTCAAAAGAAAAGGAGTTTTTTTCTAAAAAAGAGAAAATAGAGAAAGAGTTGCCGTTGTAACCTTTCTTTCGCCGGTCTGTACGAAGTGACATATGAACCACTTTATTTTAAAAAAAGAGGGAGTGAAAGAGTTACCGCTGTAGCCTTTCTCATACCGGTCCATATGAAATAACGTACGACCCGCATTTTCCAAAAAAACTTGAATCATTGCCAATAAGGACGGGTCTCTAAGTTACATAGACATGGAACATCATCATCATTTACACATCATCCTTTGCATAAAACATACATTTTCGATAATTTTCGCATGCATCTTTGCATTTCATCATGGTTTGCTTGTCGAGAACCCCAAGTAATGAGAAATTTTTGTCATAGATACGACATGGAATCTAGAAGGGAAACGGTGTATACTCCAAGGTACCCTGTTGTAAACAAGGTAGATGTGACTAGTCTGAAAAAATGTGTTGACCTGATGGGACCTATTGAAAGGGGGATCGTTTGACAATGCTTATGGGAACCTCCGGAAGTTGTTGTTGCTAGAGGTGCAGACTGAGGCTATCGCGGCTTTGAGTAAAATCTATGACCCAGAAATCAGGTGCTTTCTTTTCAAAAATTTTCAAATGGCCCCCACATTGGAGGAATATCAGCGGATTTTGGGTTTCACTCAGACAGAAGCTGTCCCCTACCGGTATCAAGAACAGTACTACACAGATGAGGGGTTCGCTGCATTATTGCAAGTGAGTGTAGAGGATTTGAAGCTCCAAAAGCAGAAGAGAAACAATGTGATAGGTTTCCCGCAGAGCTACCTTGAAGGTTTAATGGGAGCCTACGCTAGAAGTAAAAATTGGGTTGTCTTCAAGCGAGTTTTGGCCTTAGCAATTTTTGGGGTTGTTCTCTTTCCGCAGATTGAGAGGTATGTGGACGTGACCTGTTATTGGTATCTTCCTAGCTTTTCAGACAAGAGGAGCCCCATTAATCCAATTCCCCGCCATCCTTGCTGACACTTATTCTGCTTTTACTCATCATTGTGACTTAAGAAGGAAGAAAATCTCTTGCTCTTCTCACCTGTTGTATGCGTGGCTTCTCATTCATGCCTTCACCAACCCAACACGAGTGGAAAAGTTGATTAGCTACGCTGTAACTTGTGAGGTGAAAGCCATGAGTATTCAAGAGTGGATCCAGTTTCTAGGGGGTCTAGATGAGCACTCGATCCGCTGGTATCTCTCATCTTGCTGGGAAGATAGGCCTAAGGTAGTCTTCCGCTGTGGTAGTTTTCAAAATGTCCCGCTGATGGGCACTAAAGGGATGCATCAACTACAACCCGTCCCTGACTCTGAGGCAATTGGGGTATCCGATGAGGAATTCGCCTACTGAAGAGATGATATTCCCGCTTTACATCTATGAAGGAGGACCAAAAGATGACAGTTTGCTTAGAAAGGTCTTGCAAGCCTGGAATACGGTGGTTCGCATGGGAAAAGTAGAGCTTGCTCAGAGGACTAGTGGTATCACCTTCGCTCAGTGGCTCGGAAAAAGAATCCAGAATGTTCAACTACCCTACCAAAAAGAGTTGCAAGTCGAGAGGGAAGTAGTAGACGCCAGCTGCCCCTGTTGTCGAAGAATTAGGCGAGGTTAAGTTGGCTCTAATGAAGGCAGAGGAAGAGAAGAAATCTTTGCAAGCTGAGATAGAGAAGATGGCTCTGAAGAACAAGAGGTTGAAAGAAGAAAATGCCCTGAAGTCTGCTACCATTGAGAAGTTTCAGTCAGAAACTAAAAGGGGAAGAGGAGAGCAAGTTAGAAGTTCAAAGGTATCTGCAAGGAGCCAAGGAGGAAATCAAGAGACGAAGCTTGAAAGAGAAGAAGGCCCTGGAAGAAGCCAATCAGTGGAAAGAATTGTGGGATGAAGCAAAAATGGAAGAGAGAACTGCGAAAAGCTTGCTTGCCAAGTCAAAGAGAGAATCCCGCATGTTACAGGCTGAATGGGAGAGTAAGTTAGACAGTGTTGTGCAAGAGAGAGACTCATTTGAGAACATCCTCAGAGAATATCAGCGGGCCCTAAAAGCAGAGCAAGAAGATTCTGATGAGTTGAAGGAGCGCCTTTGTCACATCAGCGATGCGTACCGGCAGGTGAGAGATGAAAGTCAGTATTGGGAACATCGCTATGTTGAGCTGCTCGGTAGGATTGAAGAGCAGGCAGTCATCATTGAGCTGAGAGATGAGGTTCAACACTGGAAGGGTAGGTTCTCCAAGCTATCAGAATTGGTCAACCAGGCTCTTGCGGATATGCCCAGGAGATTAAGAAAAGCTGAAACTGAGATGTATCCCCTCAACACCCCGCTTGAGGTGTACAAATTTGTGGAGTACTGCAGAGCCCTAGTTGAGGAAGCCAAAGGAAAAGCCGGAAGTACCTCTACCAACAACAAGAGGAAAAAGAGTGGAAATGTCAAAGCTCTTTGTATTTGAGCTTCTGTATTGTAATTTTCCATTTTGTTGTACCTTTCCTTTTTCAATCATTGTATCAGAATGTCGTACTTTCGGATTCAGATTTTGAAGTATTTTGTTTAAATACAGCCGTTTCGCTTCCAGATTCCAATTTCAGTAGGATCCAAAGAAAGTGATATAATAAAAAATAATCAAAGATTTACTTGCGTATCTATGACAAGACATAATACACCTGCGATTCTCGGCAAGACAAACTAAACACGCATTCATTCGCATTGCATTCATTTATTCGTTCTTGTGTTCATAAGCGTGTTCCGTCAACAGAAAATTAGGCAAGCTGGTTAATCATCGCTATTGGACGCGTCTGCAAGCAAGAAACATGGAAAACAATCAAGCCAACCTTGATCAGAACGATCCGCAGCCACATCAGGATGACGGAATTCCAGGAGGTCTGGATCCTAATGGTCAGGGTCAGCATGGTCAGAATCAGGAGAATCAAGTCACTCAGGCTGAGATGGAAGTCCTAAGGGCCCAAATGGCGGAGGTCATAAGAGTGCTAAGTGCCTTAAGAGATGTTGGCACAATTGAAACCGCTGTTGCTGGAACGAACAATCCTCCTCCCCTTCCTGGGTCTGGGATCTCTCAAACCCTTCAAGCTGTGCAATGGCCTCCCTATGGTCTCCCATTGGGCTATACGCCTCCTGCTGCTGATGCAAACCCTGGAGGAGATCCTTCAGGAACCACGGGGCACGCTCAGCCTAATACAGTTGTGAATGAAGTTGGAAGAGGGACGCATCGAGCCCAGATTCAGATCCCAGTTCCTGTTATTGCTCCAGGAACTCCGGCGGGTTTCAATTCACCAATAATGGGTCATCCACACGTACAGGGCCCAGTCCCTCAGAATATTGCTCACCGACACATGACCCCGGTCGCGGCGTCGATGAATAACCCTCACTATGGTGCCGGCGGTTTCCCACAGAATTACCCTGCCGAAGCTAGAAGTCAGTATCAGATGTTGGAAGAAAGGTTAAGAGCTGTTGAAGGGGCAGGTTCTCGAGCCAGGAATGCCCATGAGTTGTGCTTGGTTCCTGATCTAGTCCTGCCGCCCAAGTTCAAAGCACCAACTTTTGACAAATACAGAGGGACAACTTGCCCAGTTAGCCATGTGACAATGTACTGCCGAAAGATGACTGCCTATGCCCGTGATGATAACTTAATGATGCATTGCTTCCAAGAAAATTTAGCTGGAGCTCCCCTTGACTGGTACATGCAGTTAGAGCCAACTAATATCCGTTGCTGGAAAGACATGGCGGATGCCTTCATGCGTCAATACCAGTATAACAACGATTTGGCTCCAGATAGAACTCAGCTACAATGCATGTCTAAGAGGGATAACGAGTCGTTCAAAGAGTATGCTCAGAGATGGCGGAACCTTGCGGCTCAAGTAAAACCCCCTCTGCTGGACAAAGAAATGGTCCACATGTTTATGGAAACCCTTCCTGCGGTGTACTATGATAGGTTGGTTGGCAGCGTAGCCTCAAACTTCTCTGAGATGGTGGTCACAGGGGAAAGAGTAGAGAATGGCATGCGGAGCGGAAGAATAGCTCAGGGCCCGACACCTCCTGCCGGTCAAAAAAAGCCATTTTTTGGGTCTCATAAGAAGAAAGAAGGTGAAACTAATGCAGTCATCGGAGCCAGTGGTCCGTCGCGCAGCAATCCACCGCAAGCTATTTCGGTTCCTCCTCAGGCACCACTGGCACAAGCCTTTTCAATCAAATTATCAGTACCGGAACTATAATGAAAAGGAAGCCTGTTGTCTTTGATCCCATTCCCATGTCCTACACGGATTTGTTTAATTATCTCATCACCAACAAAATAATCAGTACTCGTCAAATGAAGCCATATCAGCCTCCCTATCCCAGAGGGTACAACGCAAATGCCACCTGCGCCTTTCATTCTGGGGCAGTAGGTCATGTGGTAGAGGATTGTAAAGCATTCAAATATGTGGTGCAAGAATTACTTGATACGAAAAGCATATCATTTCAACAACCCAATGTAGCTACCAATCCGTTGCCAGGGCATGGAGGATCTGCTATTAATGCCGTTGACCGTCAGAGGGGTCAGTGTTTGGTTAGAAAAGTTGATTGCATTCAGATGCCTTTGAATTTTATCCATG
>JAZGSX010000151.1:0-25000 GCA_039519185.1 Astragalus membranaceus
AATTAGCGAGGGAACTGTCCCTCGCTAATGACTGCCCTCGCTAATTCCCTCGCTAAATTTTGCTTTTTCAGATGATGGGACTCAGCGCAGGGGTTGGTAAAGGTGCAGAAATTAGCGAGGGACAGTTCCCTCGCTAATTCCCTCGCTAACGTTAACTTTTCAGATGATGAGACAGTTCCCTCGCTAATTCCCTCGCAATTTTTTTTTTCCTTTATATCCGTTTACACCCTCACTCTTCTTTCTCACTCACTCACTCTTCACCATTCCTCTTCCCTTCCTCTTCCCCCTTCCACTTCCTCTCACACCCTTCTTCTCTCTTCACTCTTCCAACACCACCACCACCATCATCACCACCTCCTCTCACACTCTTCTTCTCTCTTCACTCTTCCACCACCACCACCACCACATACCTCCTACCACTCTCACTCACTCTCTCTTACTCTTCACCACCACCAACCCACCACCCCACCACTCTCACTCTTCTCTTTTTCTCCCTCTCTCTCTCTCTTACTCTTCTCCTTCTCTCTCTACTCTAAACCACCCATCACCACCACCACCACGCCACCACCACACCACCATCACGCCACCACCACCACTCTCACTCCTCTCTCTCTCTTTCTCCCTTACTCTTCTCCTTCTCTCTACTCTAAACCACCCATCACCACCACCACGCCACCACCACCACCACACCACCACCACGCCACCACCACGCCACCACCACCACCACCACACATCACCACAAAATTAATAATATAATATAATATTCATTAATTAATATATATAAAAAAAAACAAGCCATTCAGCACTGGACACGTGTCATTTTTTTTTTGAAAACTGCAGTCATTAGCGAGGGAATTAGCGAGGGAAAAAGCCGTCGCTAATTCCTGCGCATTTACCAACCCCTGCAACTGAGTCCCATCACCTGAAAAGCTGCAATCATTAGCGAGGGAACTAGCGACGGCATAGTCCCTCGCTAATTAGCGAGGGATCCAACTTCCCTCGCTAATCCCATTTGCGAGGAGGGAATTAGCGAGGGAACCAGTCCCTCGCTAAGTCCCTCGCAAATGACCATTAGTGAGGGAATCAGGTCATTTTGCGAGGGAACTGTCCCTCGCTAATGACTAGTTTTTTTGTAGTGAACCACGAATGGAAGAAAGTCCTAGAATACGGTTCACCGGGTTTAGCACTGGATTTGCAGTTGGTGTCGTGTTAATTTAAAAAGGTTTATAATTAAACCGAGAGTGTTAGTAGGGGTCTCGGTAGAACTCACTGAGATTGTATCTCATTGTTTATATGTTGTTGTTTTACAAAGAAACGGGGAAAGAGAGGACCACAGAGGCACGAGTAGGTTGAGCTCAGATGGTTGCTGATGACTTAGCTTTATGCTTAAGTTTATATTTCCCGTTGTTGTCTATGTACTGCAACACTATGTCTTTAGTGTTATATCTTTCTTCCGTTTTCTTGTATGATACTGAATACTATAGTTGCTGATGGTTTATGGTTTGAGAACCGTATCGTCTTGTTTGTGAATTATACTCTTATTTATAGGTGAATGTGAGCTTGAATATATATATATATATATATATATATATATATATATATATATATATATGTATACTTTATTTTGTATGTATTTTATAAATCAACTATTTTAAAGGTAAATAAAATTCACCTATATTTAGGACAATTTATAGGTCACATTAAATGCATAAGTATTCCCGACGAAAATAATATTTTCCAAATCAGATAACAACCAATGCATGTAAATGCCAGCAACCTATATTCTTACATTTTTCTGATCCACCCTCTTTCTAACCAAACGATATAATTTTGTTATTCTGACGATTAAAATAAAATTACTTCGCTAAATAACTTTGAGAAACAGTAGGCTCATGCACAATATGCAATGAAAATTTTGATCATTTTATTTATATGGTCAAAAGACGGTGACTCGAGCCTTAACTGGTCACGTTTGAGGCACAGCCATTTTAATTAGTTGTAATTTGAAAATGATTTCAAATTAATTGATTGTAATTTGAAAATGATTTCAAAATAAAAGAGTGATATCCATAAACAATTATTCGCAATACGAGAGAAGATAAAATATTCAACCTTATCAACCTTATCTCATATAAACCAATAACAACAAACGCATCGGATTACATCTGATGCTATTTTTTTAAGCTACTGTATCTGAATAGTATTAAATCCAGATATTTAGAAATATGAACAAGACCCGTGACCTTCTAAAACGTTAAGAACAATAACAAACTATATTAAATTTGACTAAAAAATTTTCAATATATTATCTTCCACTTATTGTTTCGCAATAAGTGATGCCTACGGTTGCCAGGTCAAACTAATCAATGTATACTGCCTGTAGATGAGCTGTAGGTGGCCTACTATGTGTCTCGAATACCCACTTAATATATATGGTTTTTAAAATCTTTTACTGTTGGTGTATGCTTGACACTATTAATTTGTGAACACCACGTCTATTGCCATCATCACATGCATGTGCATTTGGTGTTTTTCAAAACAAAACCACTAATCTTTTTTAAACCACCACCTTTGGTACCCAATGTTTTTCAAAACTAAACCACTACTTCTGCTACGAAATTAATAGTGTTTTATTGACGGCTCTTTTGCAGAAATAAACATGCATTAATGCCTGCCTTCGAAGCCAATAACCTATAGTGTGAAACTTACTATGCAAATATTCTGATTCCAATTTAAGTCTTGACTTGACTACTCTATCCATTTAACAGTTAACATATTAACAATTAGCTCATTTAATTCTCGCATTTCTTATATTAAATATTATTATCATTTTTTTACACATGTAAAGTTCAAAACTTGGCACACATATTAATAAAAGAGAGTAAGATATATCTCATCAGATTTTCAACCAACGGTACTTCAAATTCATGATTGCGATATATTATATTAGGGTTTTTTTATTTTCTTTATATCTCCCTAAATTTGTGCTTAATAAACATTATTGTTTACGATTAATTATCATTCCAGCAAAAGGTAATTTAGATATGGTCATTTAGCATTTAATGACTTTTATAGTTTCTAATAGAGGGCCCTTAAATATTATAAGTGTAGTTAACTTTTTCTTATTAGTCGATAGAGGTAGTTTAAATTAGGTCATGGTATTGAACAATAAAGATAGATTGCTGAGATGAGAGAATCCGATAAGGATAGAGATGGTAATGTCAATGTAATCTAAAAATGACACATGTTTGCCACGTCGCGCTATGTGTTGTCAAATAAACCATGCATGCCTACCATGTGTGCAATAGTCAGGTGTACCCTCATGCGTTGCCAGTATACACTATGCATGACTGCCATGTGTACAACAAACAATGTTGTTGCATTTCTTTAAATCAGAATGGAACTTCGACTATCTATAAAAGAAGAAGCAATTATCGAGTTTTCCATATTACTCTCTATTCTATACCAGTCTCTATAAGGTTATTATCCTATATCCCACTTCAACCAATGGCGACACATGTTTCATATTTCGATCGATGCTTTTTTTATAGAGTAACTGTGTGTGAATAGTATACACCATAAACTCTGACAAATAGATGCAAGAATTGATTTTTATTGGATATAAAATAGGTAGATCAGAAAAAGATAATTTATTCACATGCATTCACTGTTATCATAGGACACATATTAACATATAATATTACAAACAATTAATAAATGAGTGTGGTTCGGTTTTATTAATTTTACAAGCAAATATTTGTAACCATAAATGTAGTACGAAATATTTTAAATGGTAATACTACTATTATTAAAATAGTAGTACAGAATAATTAACTATTTTAAATTTGTCTCCTTTTAGTTCACCGTCAAATTATATAATTTTGCATTAGTTGGCTTCTGGTCTTTCAAAATATATACCATATTGTATGCTCTTTAACTTCAGCAATTTTATTTTAGACTTATTATGGTAAGATTATAAGTTGTTAATTTCTTGGAGCAAACTCCACAAGTAATTAAGCTAAACATATTCACAATATTTTCTTCGTTTTGAGTTCACGTTTTCTGAATATTCCCAACCTACGCACCTATCTACATTAGTGACAAAATAATACTAAAACTTATTTTTCATATCAACTCAATTGTGTAAATTATATTCGCTAGATATGTGATGTGTAATTGTTTTTCAAAAATTCTTCAAATAAAAATACAATACTTCATCCAAATTTCAAGTATTCACATCACATTGCATAGATTGAAACTTACAATCTATATATATAATAGATTCTTCAACTATCTTAAATATAATATAATGTTCCAAAATGTTTTACATCATTACATTTATCTTTGTTACTTCACTACTACTTGCAAACACAATGCAATAGAGACTATTTATTTTCCATAATGTTGAAGGAGTTAAATCTGTATCTCACATTCAAACCATGTACGACCAACTATGTTATTTTGTGTTATCTTGATTTGTGAAGCTACCTCTTGTATGTTTTGGTATTTGGATTCAACTAAATTATGAAAATGATCCACTTTATTGTTTTTTTGTTGATTGTTACTATAGCGTAAAATAATATACCAACACAAGTATAGTTAGTCGTTCAGCAAGATTTTGACATTAAATCATAAAATAACATCAAACTTTAGAACTCCAGCTCTTTTTTACGAGTTTTTTTTTTATTTTTTTTAACATAAATAAACTCATATAATTTCTTCCACTAGAATGCAACTTGAAAAAATGGAGCAGAAGAATAATGTTTTGCAAACTTTTTTTTGTTCACTAAAAAGCAGAAGACCTCCTTCTCACTTTTTTACGCCCTCGATCTTTCTCTTCACTCTCTCTTTCTTTTCTCTATTTTGATCAAATGCATGAAGAAGTGACTTATAAGAAATGCAATTGTAACAAAAATGAAAGACAGTCGTTCTAACAGGAAATTTACTATTTCACCCTTACTTTAAGTACACCCCACTCCTTACCTATACACTTACCATAACAATATTCACTAAGATATTTATAAAATAACTTAAATGATCAACTACAAACTTAACTGGAAATAAATTAATTAATGTCATCTATTAATCTCACAAAATATAATTAACTACTTTGGATGTTACTAATACTATTGGAAGATAATTGTCAAATTTTTATTAAAACAAACAAATTATTTTTATTTCTTCGTGTTGAACGGCCTTGTTCCATTAAATAACACTATATGCGTTTATAATTTGGAATATGGGGCCATCAAGATAGGCAATTCAACTTATTATTTTTAAGTCCATAGGGTAGCTGTTTGCATTATCGATGACTCGATATACGTATTCAAAAGTAAGAATCCAACAAATAGGATTATCTCTTTTGGATTTCAACGAGATATCCATATCTAGCAAGCAACGAAACACTAATTTTGCACCAACCCTTTGCGAATATATTGTGTTAAATAATATTCTACGAATTAATTTATTCATCTGAATGTATTCCTTTCAACGAATGTAGTCTACCAAATAAATTCCAACAATTAGTATGGCATTAGCCCGTGCGAAGCACGGGTCAAAAGACTAGTTTCTATAATAAACCGTCAAAACAACAAAACTAAAAAAATACCTAAAAACAAAAACAATGAAAAACTAACCGTTAGGAAACCAGGTGGCAGTCCGATTACAGTGGGTACTCTAGTGCGGTGCTGAGAGAGAGAGCAGGGGATGTGGTTGAGGAGAGAGAGGTAGACAGATAGAGATTCATAGAGAGAATGCTACGGCGTGGTGGTGGTGGTGGAGGTGAAATGGGAGAAAAGAGAGAAGAAGGTTCGTAGAGAGAGAGAGAGAGAGAGAGAGAGAGAGAGAGAGAGAGAGAGAGAAGAGTGAGGGAGAAAGAAGAAAACATAAATGAGGAGAGAGTGCTGCGAAAATTTTGTTTTCATGATCGTTAGCGACGACCTAGTCCGTCACAAACTGCAACGGACTTTAACAACGTCGGCCAGGTCCGTCGCAAAATGCAACGGTAAGATTCACTTTAATAACGATAGCCTAATACCCCGCAAATCCCCATGGAAATGAATTTCAATTCACTCTTTTTTTTTCTCTAGATTCTCTCTCTCTCTCTCTCTCTCTCTCTCTCTCTCTCTCTCATAGCGACGGCCAAATCCATCGGTAACTAGTGTGTTACCTAATGGATTAAACCATGAACAAATCTTTGAAAAGTGAAAATATAACAAAAAATACATCAAAGGTTGAGAGAATACAAACACAAAGACTAAAGAGCCAATTTCCAAGCTAGTAATACTTCATGTACATCCACAAAAGAACAACCCAATTCCCAAAGTTATATTCAATTCACAAATAGTCCTCTATTATGCCCAAGTGAGTTAAAACACCGATTCATATTCACTTAGAATAAAATACCAAAGAGGGGTTAAGCTATTTCATATTTTACCATGCTTTGTAATAGCCTAAAGCAAGAAAACAACATAATCAAGAGTTTCCAAACATCAATAAAACCTTATTCCCACAATCACAAGTTTCAATTCTTAGGTGATACCCCTAGATCGACCCCTCCATTTCTAACCTAACATGTACCAAACAAATAATCATATAGCGACCCTTCTTTAACTTCATTGATAAACTTTCATTACAACATATATAAATATAACACATTCGATCAAAAGAAATATACTACACAAACAAACACACACGGTTACACACCAATAACTTAGCATCAATCTGATATTACAAACAGAACTAACACAGATCAGAAAATAAATTCATAGTTTAAGCAGCAAAAAGATAATTTCATTAAGAGTAATTTATAAATATCACTAAATGAAGAAGATAATCACTTATTAGTAATTTATAAATATCACCGTTCAAAGTAATGCACAAATATAATCTACAACAATGAAAAATTATGGAAAAGGAGTTAGGGTTTTGAATCAACAAAACATATGGGGTTTTCAGTCAAATAGAAGTAGATTAAAAGAAAACCACTTACCCTTTAAGAAGAAGAGAGAGGAGAGGCGAATGAGAGAAGAACAATGGTGGTTTCCATCGCTGTAAATTTTTCGACGCCGTGGTTGTCGCAGGGAAAGAGGAGAACGACGGTCACGAAGGTGAGGGTGGTGGTGAGGGCAGAGAATGAGAGTGAAGCAGAGAGTGAGAAGAGAGTGTGAGAAGTGAAATAAAAAGTGAGTCGAGCGAGCTTGTTATTTTAGGTTTAAGTCACAAACATTCCCGACAAATTTTTTAGCATTTGCGACCGAAATATCTGTCGGAACGTAGCGACCGGTTTAAAATTTGTCGCAAATATAAGCAGGAAACACTAGCTGCCTGAACACGTAGTGACGGTTGTTTCCATCGGAAACGCAAGACACAAAAAATTAGGTTGTAAAATCTGTAAAAAATGCTTCAACAGTGAATAGTTGTTAGCAAAGTTGTAAAATCTGGTTTTAAAAAAAAACATTTTTCATGCCTTAACGATTTTGTCTTAAGAAAAAGTGCATCAGGAGAGAGACACAAACCCCACATAATCCAAATCCACCCTTTTGCATGCAAGCTTTCTTAGAATTTGGGTTGCCCGAGTGTTCCAATAACGGGTGGTCCCGTGAATCTTAGATTGGTTTTGATACCATCTTAAAATTTGGGTTGGGTCTAACTCAGCCCTACAAAACTGATGTACTCTATTTTATATAGAGTTATTTACACATCTAAACCTAAATAATTGCTCAGTTCTAAGTAAAAATATATAGTAAATATAATTTTATAAATAAAATAACAACATTCAAAGTTAAAAGAGGGTTATGCATATAACTTAGCATCTTGCATATATTTTGGTATTTTTTATGTGTTTGTTCAATGCACCTGCATATGATTCCCCTGCATTAGTAACTCAACAATGTACCTGCATTAGATGCACCTGGACTCAAAACAGACTACAATGCTTGAAGAAATCCTAGAACATCAAGATGCTCTAGCACTCAGCTGATGATGTCATGCTTGGTCATGAAAGCACATGCAAGTCACAAATTTCGGCGCCTACCATAAAAGATAGCTTTGAAGAGTCACTCACCTAGGGACCCTTGGCCATCCATTAGAGGACCTTCCTTCTTGGTTGAGTGGAGGATTTGCATTACTTTTTGGGCTAAAGTGATTAAAAGCAACCCTAACTTTGTTATCAAGCAAACCCTCTTGTGAAGGAAAGCTCCACTTGAAGCCTATATAAAGACCTCCATCTCTCACTTGAATCCCATATATCTCATATCTCTCACCTCTCATTCCGTACACTAGTATAGATAGTTTTAGTTTTAGTTTTTCATTCTCTTGTAAGAAGGCAAGAAATGAATTGACAACTCTTTCTTTACACTATTAGAAAAGATCATATTAGCGTCCAAATATTAGCGCCGGCCCCGACACCGACATTAGTTGCGTCGGGTTAGCGTCGGCGCAACCCACGCTACCCTCTGAATTTGTTTGGTCTTGGCAGGTAAAATGTAGCATCGAACTTGACCGACTCTAACTTTAACAAAGCTGACGCTGATATTTTGTGTTTTCAAAATGATATTCATAGTATTGCAGCGGCCGACTCTAAATCTCAGTTTAAGAAAAAAAAACCCTAGCTCTCCCTCTCTATTTTCCTCAGTCACTCAACACATTCCTTCTCTTTCTCCTCTTTCTCTTTCCCTAAGTCGCACCTTTCCCCCTCTCTTCCACTCAGACACACCAAATTTTCTCTCCTCCCCATTCTCTCTCGTCTCCTTGGAAGTCCTCTCATCGTTGCCAGAGAAGCAGTTTGATGTCACGCCACCCCACCGTTCTCTCTCAGGTCCTCTCTCTCTCTCTCGCTCTCTATCTCTCTCTGTCTCCCACTCTATCTATCTCTCAAAACATTTTTTTTTGACAAAATGTTTCTTAGTTGATAGAGGCTTTTTTATAATCACAAGGGAAGTTACATGCAATATTGTTTGGCCTTTTAAGCTTAAAAATGAAATTAATTTAAGAAAGATTGATTTTGTGAATTTGTGGGTGCCGATAGAGTGAGAGACAGAGCGAGAAGAAAGGGAATCACGTAACCTTGTTATGGTTTGTGGATTTGTGTATTTAGGGTTTTGTTACATATGTTGTGGATTTGTTGATTTTGTGTATTTAGGGATTTGTTGCATATGTTGTGGATTTGTTAGATATGCTGGGACCTATTCGTTTCTTAATTTGGGATGAATTCCTATCACAGATACTATGTTGTCAATTTGTTCCTTATTTTTCTGTTAGCATATCACAATTGGTGTTGAAAACTTTGCTAAAGAAAGATGGTAGCTTTGATTGTGCCATGTTATTGTTTCTATTGTAACTCCTTAAGAAGCATATCAGAATTGGTATCCAGTGACACAGTTTTTTGGTTTCATATTTTCTTCCCTCTTTTCTTATTGCAGATCACACAAGAAGGATAGGTTTAGGTATCGATATCATTCAAAGGTTAAGTTGATACATTTTATTTTATAAATAAGCATTGTTTAGATGCTGACTTCAACTTGTTTGACATAAAAAAACGTAATAATTATACAGGTTAGAACACGTTACTATTGAGTTTGAGTGAAATTGCTGTGATATTGCTGTTAGGTGCTCATATTGTTGTCATATTGCACCAGATTGTATGCAATTCATTAAGCTAAATTTCTGCTTGTAAAGGATCTATGGTTGACTGAGATTCTAATGCCGGAAATTCTTCCATATTTTTCTCATTGCAGACAGATTTGAGGGCATTATATGGTTATTTTGCTGACAGACCTTTGAGAGCAGTTCCCCCAATATAGAGGTATTTTGTGGATTATTATTGTCTTCTAGCTTTTTGGATCTTTTTCAATTGACATAAGTATTTAGTTCTAACTCAATGGATAAAAATATATTTTTGCAATGCTTATGAAAAAGTAAGACAAGGGAGCTTCTAAAAAATTTGAATTGCTGAAAGGTCAATATTGGATAAATAGAAAAAATGAAACGATGGATGGATTTGTGTGATAAACAAATTGATTCCGTTGATTTTTTTTGGGGTTGATGTATCTAGCTTAGTTATTCTAAAATTCTTCATTCTTATTCTCATGACATGAGTTTTTATAAGAACATCTTGAATCTCTCTACTGTTATGGGCTGTCCACTCCATGTGCTCTCCTTTCTCATTTTTCCAACCCATCTTTATGTTATAAAGTTCACATCAAAGTCAAATTTAAAATGCAAAATAAAAAATTGTCATTTTATTCCAATCAAGAGTATCTACACTAGTCTAAACTGATCGAGACATTATGCTACAACTCTTATGGGAGTCAAAGTTGGCATTAGCTAAAATACATAATAAAATAATTGGTGTTACTTGTACTGCAGGTTCAGCCGTAGTAGTCACATAATAAATAATTGAATCTTAAGTGCTGCTACAACATCATTGGTAAATTCTTGCAATTTATGCTAAAATCAGTGAGTTTCTTTGCTTATAGTTTCATTGGAGGGTCTGTGCTCCTACATTTACCTAGAGGCAGTAGATATTCAATTTGTGATTGTTAGTTTTCATCTTGTTGTTTGAAAGATATATCTTATTTTTATTTTGTATTCTATAATTATAACATGCATTTAGTACTTTATGACAACAGATGAACAACAGAGGTGTGAGTGGGAAAGGAAAGGCCCGTCCTATTAGGGGAAGACCAAGAATGTTACCACCGTGCAAACTTGAGCAGTGGAATCTCTTCTGTCACAACTTGGCTAACACGAGGTCACTTTACCAATCATTAATTATTGCTTTGAGTTTATTAACACCAGGTCTGCTATGCTCACTGTTTCATTTTGTGCTCCTTCTACAAGTGTTCTCATCCAGAGACTGTTATGCGTCCTGCGTGCGAGGGTTGATATCTGTTCCTTGCGTTTGTTTGGTGCTAGGCCTGAGTTTCATCGCTCATTGCGTATCTCTCAACGTTCAACACGTTCTGGTCTGTATAATCACCTCACAGTTCGAATGGAGACAACCGCTTGTTGCCGATGATGACTCTAATCTAAGTGTATCTCAAAAACAGTAGGATATGCCCCGGTGTATCCCAATATTATCACTATTGCCTATATTTTAGTGGTTTCAATTTAAGAATATGATAGTTAAGTAGCTCATTTATTAATGGAGGAATGTCACAAGAAGAAAAGTCTTCTTTATAACTTCTTCAAGTTAGCATTCCCCTTTCTTTTCCATTATTAATCATTCTAACATGTTACTGTGAATGTGTGCATGGAGGATTTATTGTTGATTGAAGCATGATCTACAAGAAATAAGATTTATTCTGTTTGCCTTGTCTTCTTCATTATTTTTCGTTTAGTTCATCAACTTTCTGCTTCATTTCATAAGTCATTGCACTGCCTTCAAATTTAAATCAGTGGAAAACCAGTTTCTGTCAGGGTTGGAATTTCTGCTTTAGATGGGATGGTAACAATCATCTTATCATTGACAGTCACTTGCTTTTCTATTTCTCTTTTCTTTGGTGCTTTGCTATTTCTTTACATGACACCGTTGGTTCCTCAACCACTTGGATAGATATAAGGTAGATGTTAAAGGGAGATATGTGTTACCTATTAATTTGTACAATTTTTTTCTTCTTGTGTTTCCTGAATTTTTGGGTTTCCTTATACATTGTATTGGTTTAGTTTGGTCCTTTTGTTAGTAACTTATTATTCTTTTTATTGATCAGGATACATTCCTTCAAAAAATTTCCTAGCACAAACACAGAATGATGAACTAGATGAAGATGATGTTAAAGCGATAGCACTTGAGTTGTGGACGGTGGATGCAGGGAGATGATCTTGTTATGGTTACTGTTCTGCAGTTAATGGATGACAGAAACTTTAATATTTTGTAGTTTCGTGATGACTATGTTAAATATTTTGTAGTTTCAAGATAATTATGTTATGGTATTTTGTTGTTTCTGACGATTAATTAATCTATTATTTGAGATAGTTGTGTTATATAGTATTTTGGGGTTAAGCATTTTGTTATTGTTCTTTTTAATGTTACTCAAGTAATAATAGGTGAAAAGTAAATGTATTAGGAGCAGGGGTAGAAATGATAAAGTATATGTTTTAAAAAAAAATAAAAAAGATATTAGCGTCGGCCAAAATCGACTCTACACTTTTAGTTGACTATCCTATTGTTGACTTTAGCGTCGGCCCATCCGACGCTACACAATTAGTTGACTATTCTTCATTGACTATAGCATCGGTCATTCCGATGGTATGTAGTGTCGGCTTTGACATTAGCGTCGGATTTTGGGGATACTACTTTTAGCTTCGAGCATTTTAGCGTCGACACGACATCGACGCTACTCCGACGCTAAATCACTGTTAGCGCCCGCTTTTGGCCTTTTAGCGTGGGCTTTTGGCCGACGCTAAAAGTTGTTTTTCTAGTAGTGTTACTTCCACACAAGTAAGTAGTGCTAGCTGATTGCAGTGGAGTTGATGCACATGCATTGATTGACAATTTCATACAAAGGGAACTCCAACCGTGTAAACTCTTAACTTGTTGTTTTCCTTTTGTGATATCAAATATATGAATATGATTTATTCTGTTTATATATGCCTCGTAATGTCTAGCATGAACTAAACTCTTTTAGTTGGGATGTTCTAACCTTATAATGATCTTTTAGTTAAGTTATTGTGATCATATGTGATGTGTGCATTTTTAGTTCTTGTTTTATACTTCTTTCATCACTTATTTTGAGATTGATCACTTAGAACAAGTAGAGTTATAAATACAGACATGGTTTATAACTAGAACTCAAGAACTAATATGGGTAAGTGTTTTAATTAAGGAAACTTTGTTGAAACCATGCTAAAACCTAGACATAGGATAGCATAGTCCATAGGGTGATACTGTGGGTACTTAAAATACATGAGTGAACTTATTTAGCAACTTAGACATAAGAGCTTGTAATGAAACTCTCAAGACAGTGACTGAAAAGCACATTTCTAATGCAACAGCATTCAGTGCACCTGCATCACATATAAACACAAAACTATTAAAAGTGACTTATTTGGTAAAGAACATCTCAAGTATCTTTCTCACTTAACTACAAACTCATTTTATTTAGTTGTTTACTTTCTGTTTCCACATCACCAATTATTGTTTGTTACTTGGTTACTTAATACTAATTTATCTATCTATTTAAATCCTAAAGATTAATCCAATCCCTGTGGGTACGATACTCTACTTTCACTTTATTACTTGTTGTCGACCGTGTATAAATGCACATTATCTTTTTCGCACACCAAAAACCAACTTGTAAGTTGAGGGATGTCTCCCACTTATATAACATTTTAATTTTGAGGCTATATCACATCCGATTTGGGAAACGACCTTCAAAAGTTTATTGAATGCTGATTAGAGTAATTTTACATACCTTTTCGAAATAAATTTCAATATATCCTACTACTTCGTTAATCATGACACTAAGTAGAATTTCACTAGTTTAATTTACTACTAAGACTAGTACTAAACACAATTAATACATTTCTAGTTTCTTTCAATTCACCAGCGTGTACTCCTCGATCGGTACATATATATTGGAGCTTCCCTTCCCATATGTTGTTTTATTTACTAGACTGCATATCTGGCTTGACTTCAGATCAGATATATTATATATATATATATATATATATATATATATATATATATATATATATATATATATATATATATATATATATATATATACAGAACAAACCACACGCCACAATGTAACCCGACGTACGTACGTAAGAATCTGTCCTCATTCAAACGATTGCGATTGGACGTGTGAGCGTAGCTAGCGAAACAGCCATAGTTTCAATCTGTAACATTGATTTGCAAGTGCCCAAATAGTGAAAATGCCAGCTAAGCGGTTGAACCGCGGTTCAATCCGGTCCAAACAGGTTCTGAGAGGTTCAACCGCTTTGAACTGCCAATCGACCCGAGTTGAACCGTCCGAAATGCAATTTTTGCTTTTTAATCTACTTTTTTCTACCAAAGTTAATATTTTTTATTTTTTATTTAATAATTACGCATCCGGTTCAATCAACCATGGTTGAACCGGGTGAACCATGACCCGAAGGTCTCTCCGGTCAATCTCCAGTCCGGTTTTAAAAACATTAACACGTACGCGTATTCAATTTGAACCAGAACAAAGCTAGTAATTGGTATGGGGTATAATTTGGTTAAGTGCCCTCTTCACTTCCACAATGCTAAGCTTCTTCCCATTTGCATTTTCCTTCACTTTCGCCCTCAACTCAGCAACAAACACTCCATTATTAAGCGAAGAGTGCACCCCCGTAACTTCTATTCGCAACCCCCTCAACATTTGCATCACATCTAACAACAACCCTTCTCTATGAGGACACTCAATCTCCAGCAAAGCATCGCTCTCTATAATCGAAACTTGCACCGACGTGAAAGCTTCTGTCTCAACAACCTCAATGGCTTTCGCCCTCGTGGCCCCATTCCCTTCCACGATCCTCACTTTCTTCTTATCGGGCCCCACCACGATGGTTACATTACTTCTCTGTTGTTGTTGCTGTTCTTTAGTGGAACCGCTACTTGTCCTTTGTGGCTCCGAAAGTCTCGAACGTTGTTCAACCTCCATTTGACGGTTACGTGTCTCGAGTTCCTGGATCTTCCTGCGAAGCTGTTTCACGTATTCTATGGTGTCACCTAAAATTGAAGCTTTGTCCATTTTCGTCACGAATGGGACCAGAGATCTTAAAATTATGAACCTTTCGTTTAGCTTCTCTCTGCGGCGGCGCTCAGCTAGAACGTGGTTGGCGCTTAGCTCGTCTTGTGGTGTTCCCTTGCCGCGTAATCTGGTGGCGGAATCGCGGGCTTGTGGGGAACTCTCGTCGTGATTCTTGGTGTGTAGGTATGGGACTGTGAAGAGAATGTATTTGAGGAGCCACTGAGAAGCGCCGTCAACTGCCGCGTGGAAGTGGTGGTTGGAGTTTGTGGTGCACTTGGCGAAAGCTGATTGGGTGGAGTAAGTGATGTAGCCAATAGAGGGTGAGTCGGTCCACCGGGTGGATTGGTTTTGGAGGACGTTGGATACTGTTTGGGAGTAGTGAGTGTCTTCTTGTGTCAAGTCTTCGAGTGGATGAATCCCTGCAAATGAGCACACGTACGCACGTCAGCAATTTCATTACTTTTTTGTTTTGTTCTGTTTTGGTATTGAAATCATGCATATGGTTGCTGCTACAAACTTTTATGTGTTAGTTTTCCACTTCAAATGAAGCAAAGAAATTTATATTACTTGTTTAAGAACTAGAGGAGTTGAAGTTATGTAAAAGGGACTAATTAAATAATTTATTGAGAACCAGAGTTGTAGCACATTTCAAGATAACTACGTACTAATTAAGAAGAATGAAGTTACTCAAACTAGAGATTCAAATTTAGCAACAAAATGAAAAATTTAGGTTTAATTTCGTCACTAAATTTTGTGACGCAATAATTAGTGACGAATTTCAACTCTTTTGTAGAGCGAAAAAAAATACTTCTAATGTTTGAGAACCAAAATTGAGTGGTAGATAAGTGGAGGACTAAAAACATAATAACATCTTTTAGTTAAACTTCAGCACTTATGAGTTGCTTCATTTATTGTTTTGGTTAGTAATTTTTAGCTAGATACACCTACAATACAAACCCTTATATGAGGTGTTTGCTTCAAGTTTAGGATTAAATTTCCTGATAATTCACGGGTTAGGAATGCATATTCTCATGTTTATTAGAAGTTCAAAAAAGATTATTCCCCAATATAAAGATTCCTATGAGTAAAATCACTTCCAGTAACCTCGATCATTTCCATGACAAAAGATGAGATCGTGAGAATAAGATTCCCATGAGGACAATGTGGAATTTAAATATAAAGACTGTTTTAATGTCTATAACTACTTCATTCCTATGAATGTTTAAAGATTTACCAAACACTTAGGAAAATACATAGGATTATAATTCCTATCATCATATTTCTAAAAACTTTATTCTTAAGAGTAAATTTACGTTGCTTGAAACAAACTGATTTAAATGGAAATATATACTCTCTATTTTTCATTTACTTTTGTTACTATAGTTTTGGGAAAATAAATATCACAATATGACATTAATTACGTAGGGTCCAAATATTTTCTATGCAAAACTTACTAATGGGGAGGAAATTAGTTAAAGGAAATATAGGGGATCTATTTTCAATAAGAGAAGTGTTATTTTGACAAAAGTGTAGCAAAATACAAATACGTATGAAATACAGAGGGAATACGCATATAATATATTTAATTTAAAATAAAAAATAAATGTATTATACGCGTATTCTCTCTTTTTTTGTCTAAATAACATTTCTGTTTCAATAAAATGCATGTACTTTTTTTATAAAAAAATATTTTAACACATTAATTAGTTATTTAAGTGTCCAAAAACTAAAGGTTGTAAATGTTCACAAAAAGTAAACTAATAATTATTTTAATACCTACTATATCATTTCTTGAATTCAAATCCTCTGTGTAGCAAGCTACACAGGTACAAACAACTACATAACCGTTAGTGTTGGTGAAAGAAAGCTTTGCGGTACCTATGCGGTCACAGTAGAAGATGAAGCTGTCATTTATTCAGGAGAAATTTTAGGTTGAACTTTTAATGTTAATAAATTCAACGTGGCTTCACAGATTCATATTGAAATATCTTCACAAAAAGGACTAGTTAGTTTCCGTTTAATAAATTTATAAGTCCCCACTTTGTTAAGGCAAAATAAATTATTTATCCCTTTTCATTTAATAGAAACTTAAACAACTTAAATGCCAATCATTTAATGTATGTTGTAAATTAATATTTTTGTTGGAAACAAAATATGAAGTGGCCACACACACAAGACACAATTATACAAGTATCTTGCATGGATGTTGTTAGTTTACGTATATAGTGTACGGTGGGGTGATTGAGCAGTAAAATACGATTGGGGTTCTGCATCAATGCGGACCCCACAAAAAGGCCAAGACAACAGAATTTATTAGGATGGGTACCACCACACGTATCTATGGCCCAAAACTGAGAAATTTCTTGGATAGTTGGACTTGGATCATGATGACTAGCCCCCCCTCTCTGCCTCACCTCGTGTTGTCCTTCTCTACCATCAATAAGTGCTAAATTAATTTTTAGAATTTGAGTTCCAAATTTGGGTGGTGAGTTGATTGAGTGCCAGTTGTTTGTGTCATGTGCATGTCTGTTGAACTGTTATAACTAATTAACTACCGGTTTACCTGAAGACGGTAGTTGAACTCGTAGCGAATTACCCACCGGGTCTTCAATCGGGCCCCACCTACGAGTCGACTCACTCCTGTACAAGTCAACCTGCATCGACGGGTTCCCTTGTCGGCTCACTGCTAGTAAATGAAAGTCCGAATCCAAATTATTCGACCCGTCATTTGGTGACCCGATCCGAATTTCT
Organism: Astragalus membranaceus; assembly: GCA_039519185.1. Taxonomy (NCBI): domain Eukaryota; kingdom Viridiplantae; phylum Streptophyta; class Magnoliopsida; order Fabales; family Fabaceae; genus Astragalus; species Astragalus membranaceus. The sequence continues at coordinate 17,475 of JAZGSX010000151.1, forward strand.
TCCGGCATCTCTATCTGCATCAGCTCACTCGGCTCCGCAGCCGCAATGTCCGGCATCATGTACTGGTTTTCGTCTTCGGATCCAGATTCTGCTTCGTCGTCTTCATCTTCGTCCTCATCTTCCTCTTCCTCCTCGTCCTCATCCATGTCTAGGTGAGTGAGACCGGTGGCGGGTGGGTCTGCTACGGTGTACATGACAGTGGCGATGTGGTCAGTTGAGGAAGTTGGGTTGGAAGTTGAGTGTTCCGAGAGTGCTGGCTTTGGTGGCAGAGGGTGGTGGTCTGCAAAGAAGCTCCTCACGTGTTGGATGAAATTGAAGTCTTCTTGAATCTAAGAAAATAACAAAAAATAATTTATTAGGTGACAATGAAATTTAATGATTTGTTGTTTACGACTTATACGTAGGAATCAATAACAATCAGTGTTTGTTTACCTTATCTGTTGTGCCCAACTCAACCACGCCATCCAAAACAGGAATGCACACCACTGTCTGTAGTGTGTAATGTAAGGCGCAAACCATTGCAAAAAAAAAGGTACTTTTTGGTCATTTTTATGTTTCTTTATATATTTATTTAATTATAAAATAAAATTACACATTAGAAAGCTAGTAGCACTTGTTGGAAGAATGGTTACCTGTATATGAGCACTCTAGCCGGTGGGAAGTTCGTAATCATTGAGAAACAACAGGGAAGCTAGTTAGTAAATTCAGCTTCGTGATATTCAATAAATTCAAAGTAAAAAGATATTTCTGACACTTCTTTCTTTGTAAATGAGAACTTGTCATAATATGTAGTTTAATTGGTAAAATGTGCCCACTTTGATGTGCTCCCTTTTCCTTACTTGAACAAAAAATAAGCACAGCAACTGGATGATAAAATGTGGCCACTGATTAAAATTATGAGTATTAAAATGTGTTAGCTAATTGGTGACCAACCTTAGCTAGAATAGCTCTTGAAAATGTTTTGCTATCCACCTCGTTTGCACCAGTGAGCCACACATGCTGCCTCCTGGCATATGCCTTGCCCGGCAACCTTATAGTTCAACGTAATGTGTCAAGGAATTAACAAAATAGTTCGTATCTCTTAACTCACCAACCAAGCTACCTACTTGTACATTAACACCATAGATTAATTGATAATATCATAGCATGATTTAATTGCACTATAGTTGGATGAATATTGTCAGTATGTTTCCAATTGCACATCAATAATTATATAGAACCTAAGCATTAGCAACAATTAATTACATAGAACCTAAGCATTAACATCAGTAATTAAATGCACCATTATACATTCTAATCTAATCCTACTCATCTAATTGCTCTATTTTACTTTTTCTTTGTCATTATCCCAATTGTGGCTCTCTTACAGAATTTATATAGATGATCCTTATAGCTCAATCTTTAGCCTAGTTAGCTACCACTTATTCCATAATTGAGAACTGATTACTCTCACTGCAATATTTAGAAGGAATTATGCACCCTTCTTCATATAGGGACCAGTTGATGTTATCCTTCCGACGGTTGCAAAATATTTATATTAGCAATATGTGAGAAATGTAATAAAACAAGTATACATCATCCAAACTCTGAACCCTAAATGTTTTAGAGAGAGAGAGAGAGAGGTGCTGAAAGCGAAAACTACCAAATGCAGGGTGGTAGTACGTAGTGGGAGTTTTTTTGCAGCTATGTTAATTGAAATCTAAAGGCATTGATTTGTCTGGTTTCTCAAAGTAAGGAAGTGGCTCTAGCAGCTGTCGGCTTCAAGCATATAATGCGCAAGTAAATACTTGACCAGCTCAGCAAATTATTATTTGACAGAATGCTCCGAATATATTCCCCAACACATTCTAACACATCTCTCAATATCAACCCTGTCAGATTGACAATTTTACATAATCTATAACTGCTCCTCATTTACTTCTGAACTCCACAAGAAACTTTGAAGAGAAAACCCTTCCATCTAGGATCATGAAATATAGTCCTTTTGGCTTTTGCTACCCTCTTTGCCAGACACTATTTCATACTATACGTGAAAAACTTTCAACCAAAAGTTAATTTCAATTGCAAAATATATTTTATTTTTACCGTCCCTCTTTTTCTCTCTATTTTTCAACACAAAACAACAATTTCCTTTTAATACATTATGCACTTGGTACCCTCTTTCATGTCTTGTGTCTGTTAAAAATTAATAACTTTATTTGTGTGTGTATATATATATATATATATATATATATATATATATATATATGCGTGTGTTGAGAATTCACGTGTAAGTGGTTAGTCCCACATTGATTAGGAATGAGCTAAATAAATGATAGAAAAGAGAGGGAACTCATAGGTTCGGCTCCTGGTACTCCTCCGGACTCCTCAAAAATATGATTGTTACTTGCTGACGCTTCATAAATTAGAAGCTGCTGATATAGCATTTAAACTACACTCAGAGGCAGTCTGCATGCCTGCCCAAAATGCATTTCCCACCGGGGGAACACTGCATTGACAACTTGATTCCAAAGCTCTTTTATGAGAAAAATTATTCCAACAAAAGAAAGGAAAAATACTGTTTCAAAAGCTAAGCTAGCAAAATTGGAATGTTATTAAATTTTTGCAGCCTTTCTCTATCACAAAGAGGGGACTAGTTTTCTCTTCACCTAACGTGAGTATATAGCCTATAAATATATAACAAGTACTCCTATACATCACTTATTCAAAGTTCAAAATAAAAATTGTAATAATTAATAATATTAAATTAAGAGAGCTACGACTAATTAAAAAGTAATGGAAGGTTAACATAATTATTTACCCGACACCAGGAGGAAATGAGAAGGAAACACACATCAAATAGAACCATTCAGATTCTGTTAAGTCCTCAGGTGACAATGAAGCACAAGGACGTCGAGTTGGTGGATTTGTCTCTCCGGCAGATAATGAGTCATATAGTTCTCTAAGTTGCTGGCTTCTTTGTAGAGTCGCCTCCTCAGCACTAACCTCCATTGGTTGCACTGTTTTCCTAGTCTTAATTGCTCCATTATAGTACCCATCACCCCAAACCAGAATCCTAATTCAACACACACATATATATATATGATCATAGAATTTATAATTAATGTCATGCACAACCACACATGCATGTACACCATCTCGTTCTTTTTATAAGAATAATTGGCAATTTTAAGTATATACAAATAACTGCACCAATTGAATTTTTCTTATAAATAGCATTAATGAAGTGTGTATGTGTATAAGACTAATTAAGAAGTAAGAAAGAAAGATTAGGAGAATAATTTATGATTGATTTGATTACGTACAGTTGTTGTGGGCAAAGTTGCCAGAAGAGGCTATAAGTCCAATGAACAGATTGCACTGCAGCTTGCAACATGGTTTGAAGTTTACTACCTAGAGGTGCAGCCATTGTTTGTTCCAAAGAGGGTTTACCACCAGCAGGCTTTCCGTCACTTGTCTACAGCAATCATTTCTATCTTTTCATTCAAAACAGTTTTCCAAAAGTAGGAAAAAAAAGTGGGAAACAGGAAAAATTGGCTTAATTTGGTGTTTCATGACAAGTAAATAGGCAACGAAAAGGAGTGCTACTAATCAAGATCTGATCCAAAAATCAAATCATATAATAATAAGAAAGAAAAGAAGGTAGAGTGGAAAGTCTAGAAATTAAGTAGACCTGCAGGTGCAGGCGCAGGAGAGAGAGAGAGAGAGAGAGAGAGAGAGAGAGAGAGATTTTAAAAAGGTGTGTGTGTGTGTATGACTTTGAGGTGGATATGGGAGTGATCCAAGAATTACCATGTTTGTGAGATGAAGATGTTATTCATAGTATGAGAAGGTTTGTTGGAGAAGTGAAAGATCAGTGGAAGAGAAATAGGGTTCAGAAGAGCATGGTTATGGGTATGAGACTTTGTTTTGACTGGTTGGTCTACCAGACAGTTTTGTGTTCTAGTAGCTATATATATTTCACAGAAGAAGACTGAGTGGTTTGTTAGTTATGTGGTTTTTGAAACGATAGTACTATATGATATCAGAGAAACAATATGGGAGGATTGTCATCCTTGATTATTACTATTTGACAACGAGTGATTGATATCATTATCAACGGTGTAAATATTAGTTTGTTTGCGTGGAGCTTTTTAAGCCTTGGCCCGCGGGGCCTTTTTACTGTATTTAAATTTGAAATTTGAACGTGATGAGCCGTTTATTTATTTTTTTACCGTGTTATTGGTGCGCAGGATCCATCGATTATGCCTTGGTGACTAATTTACGTCGGGAAATCTGGCTGGTCATATGAACTCGAGACTTTGAAATGGGATCTGGCCCATGGCCTTTTTAGTTATTTAAATTTGAAATTCGAGCATGATGAGCCATTTATTTATAGCTATAAATGAAAGTTATCGCATCAACTAATTTTTTTTGGTCTAATATTTTTGAGAATTACAAGGAAACTATCAATGACACTTAACACTTTCTCTATTTTTTTTAACGGCAAAATAGTGTGTAATATATATAAGATGTGTTTCGGGAACACAAAACCCGTGTACCAAATATATCTTGAATTGTACTGGCAGCAGATCTTGGTCAAGTGATAGATCGAGGTGTTCACCAAGCTAAATAGCTAGATCGTCCCAAGTAGGATGATGAGATGCTCCCAACAAAGGTGCTTCTGCTCGCGTTGATCAGGAGATGGGGTGGTACCTGCACACACTCCGATGCTTAAGTAAGCATTTGGAATAGGTGATATGTGGTAATAAATGCGTACCTGACAAGTTGATGAGACAACGCTTTTATAGGGAATAGCGTCAACACGTGGCGCGTCGTGATAGGTGAAATACGCGTAGAGGGGAAGGCGTTTTGAGCCGTTCGATGGGGGGAATGAATCAGTGACGTTCATTGTTATGGATCGCAGGCTTGGACTATTTGGGCCATATGGCGGAACATATCTCTTTTTCCTTGGGGAGAGTCTAGAAAAGAAACTGAAAGCAAGAAAACAAAAGCAACATTCATTTTTTCTAACAGCAAAATTATATTAAATAATATGTGTTTGAAGGAACACAAAACCTGAGTACATAGTCATCCTTCAAACTCAAAGAAGGGCCAAAAACAGAAAACAAAACCTGTATACAATGAAATTCTAGATAATCAAGAAAACACCAAAAATTGAAGCACCAAAAGCATCACTACGGCAAGTCAACCAGCTCACCTCTACAAGGCAAAGTATAACCACACCAAATAATGATCCTATCATCTAGAAATGTATTCCAACGAGTCCACCACTCATAGAAAAGACAATGGCTCGACTTAGTCTTAGCCAAAAACCAACATCACTTAACACTTTCTCTATGATTGAGTGAAATTTATGTGAGTCTCACTAAATTAATAGGTCCTATTTCAAAAGTGGTGGAATGGAGCACACATAAATTTCAGATAATTATAGAGTGAATGTTGGATGGAGAGTGTTGTTAGAACTTCTCATCATTTTGTTAGACAATTATATATATTTTCTAATCAATTGAAAATTTAAAAAACTAACAAACTATAATAAGACATGAATATTTTTTTTTTAAATGGAAATTTATTTTATTAATATTGAATATCAAAGATACTTAAAACTTTAACATTACATAACCAAACCAGGGAAACCAATGAATCCGGAAGATGGATATATAGACTTTAACATTACTCTCTCTCTCTCGAGTATGACTTATGGTACTAAGCTAGTAGTTTAGTAATAATTACTAAAGGGTTATATAGGTAAATTCATTTAATAATAAAAATTGACAAAAAAAAATCAGATTTGGGTAATTAAATGAAGGAGCAAAAATAGGAACAGTTATAGAAACCAAAATATCCCACAAATCACGGAAACGGTTTCAGAAACCAAATATCATGGGATCTTGGATATTTGCTATTATATGAGTTCTTCTCTGTTCTTCTCCAAAACGGTCCATCTCTGTAACTTCGTCGTCGCCGTGAGTCTGTAATTTCGCCGTCGCCGTGAGTTTGTTCTTCTCCAAAACAGTCCATTTTCTGAGTGTTTTTTTTCACACGAAAAAAGTTCGTTCATTAACCACTGATTTGTAACACAATGGTTGGATGTCACTAACCACAAATGTGTATCGCAATGGTTAGTGGCCACTAACCACAGATATGCATAAATGTGGTTAGATGCCAATGGTTAGTGGCCACTAACCATTGCAATGCACATATGTGGTTAGTGACAACTAAGTACCATTGGCATCTAACCACATTTATTCACATTTGTGGTTAGTGATATCTAACCACAAATATGCATAGCAATGGTTAGTGGGCACTAACCACATATATGCATAAATGTGGTTAGATGCCAATGGTTAGATGTCACTAACCACAGATGTGCATAGCAATTGTTAGTGGCCACTAACCACAGTTATGCATAAATGTGGTTAGATGTCACCAACCACACATGTGCATATCAATGGTTAGTGGCCACTATTGTAGCCAGAGAATAAGATAACTTCGGTTAGTACGATCTAACCAAATAAAAATATGACTTTGGTTAGTAGAAACCACAGAATATATCAAGATTGGGTAGTTGGTCCTAAACGATGAAAAACTGATTTTAGTCTCATGTTCATCAACATCATAACGAGACATGATCAATGGCGTGCTTCAATGGCGTGGATCAAACGGAGTCCGTTTTTTAAACACCCGTGGGCGTCTTATTTTTTGGCGTGAGTGCGTATTTTAGTCTTGAGTTGCGTGAAAAATAAAGAAATATATATGTAACATGAAGAAGAAGAAGAAGAAGAAGAAGAAGAAGAAGAAGAAGAAGAAGAAGAAGAAGAAGAAGAAGAAGAAGAAGAAGAAGAAGAAGAAGAAGAAGAAGAAGAAGAAGAAGAAAAATAAAAGATGAATATAACGTAAAACATAAAATTGTGACAATGTGAGAGAGAAGATAATTGGAAGAGAAAATCAAGGCTTAATAAATGTTTTTGTTTTAATAACCCTAAAAAAAGGGAACATTTATTATATTAATTTAATTTAATTAAAACCAGAAAAACTGGATAGGACACAATTACCCCTACTAAAAACTAGCCATTGGATTGAATTGGATTGAAATTTTGTCAATCCAATGGCTATTAACAATTTAGTAAGAATTACTAAGTAATTGGCTTAGTAATGTAAGCCGTAGCCCTCTCTCTCTCTCTCTCTCTATCTATATATATATATATATATATATATATATATATATATATATATATGAATGAGAGGGAGATGAATTTGGGATTGGCAGGGGGAACAAGTTGTGTATTGGATCGATCCCACTAAAACCCGGGTTAATTAATGAGTCGATCCCACTAAAACCCAGGTTAATTAATGAGTTGCCCCATATTGGACCATTCTAACTCACTCCAAGTCACATTCACACAAATGAATCAAATCCTCATCTCATTGCCCACTACTACATTTGTCTTTATAGCGAGTTTCAACTCGCCAATTAATTCAACATGATGAAATTTCTTACCCGACCTGCCCCCCACAATTCT
>JAZGSX010000152.1:0-25000 GCA_039519185.1 Astragalus membranaceus
CAAAGAGGCAACATGGTCCTATCTCCCACATAATCCCCACAATATACCCTATTATAAGGATAGAACCCACCCTTACCTTGGATTTTGCCGAACACGATATCTCCTTGCACGAAACTCCGAAGAACCACCGCAACAGAACCCCTCTCCTCTTTCTCCTTGTGCACCGTCCCCTTCCTTTCTCTCTCCTCCTCTTCGCAACTTTCTTTCTTTTCTCTCCAAAAATGCCCTATGACTAAACCCTAGCCAAGTACTCTCCTTCATGCGCCTAGGCCCTTGGGCTCTTGGATCACGGGCCCCCGACTACTACTCAGCTAATTACTAATCATCATCCCCTAATTTAAATAAAACATCATTTTATTAATTATTAAATATGACTATATTAATAAAATACCTAAATAATTTAATTAAATAAATAATTAAATTATTTGGGTGTTACACTTGTGTCTTGGAATATTCGGACAGCTGGGATAAACTATTGCAATTAATTGAATTTACTTACAACAACACTTTTCATTTCAGTATAGAAATAGCGCCTCGTTATGAAGCATTGTATGGATGAAGATGCAGAACACCATTGTGTTGGTTTGAGATAGGAGAGTCTCTTATTTTAGGACCGGAAATCGTACAACAGACCGCGGAGAAAATAAAGACGATCCAAGAGAAAATAAAAATGGCACAAAGTAGGCAGAAAAGTTATGCCGATAAAAGAAGACCCCTCGAATTCCAAGAAGGTGATCATGTATTCTTAAAATCACACCGATGACTGGGGTTGGCAGAGCATTGAAATCTAGAAAACTTACACCCAGATTTATTGGACCCTATCAAATCCTTCGTCGAATTGGTCCTGTAGCTTACCAAATAGCTTTACCCCCATTTCTTTCAAACCTTCACAGTGTTTTTCACGTGTCACAATTAAGAAAATATATATCTGACCCTTCACACGTAATCAAGCCCGACACAGTACAGTTAAAAGAAAATTTAGCATATGAGGCTTTACTTGTTAAAGTCTCAGACAAGAGAATGAAACAACTCAGAGGTAGAGAAATTCCCTTGGTGAAAATAATATGGAATGAGACAGACGGTGATGCTACTTGGGAGTTAGCGGAAAAAATGAGGGAGCAATATCCGCAATTATTCTAAGGTGACAAAATTTCGAGGACGAAATTTTTATTAGTGGGGGAGAATTATAACACCCCGATTTAGAAAATTGATTAAAATAGGAAAATAATAAATTAATAATAGAAATAAAAAAAAATAACAATATATTGTTATCATAATTTGAATTATAGTATATAAGTACTGTCAATGTTTTATAAAATAGTAGATAATTACTATAAAGTGGTACCTTATATGTCAAGACTTATGAGATGATACATAGATTGTGGTATATAGGCTAAATATAGTTACTACTAAATAGTTATTATCAAGTAACATATATAGATATAAGTATGCATGCTTTTCTTGTTTGACTCACAAAGTAGGAAACAAGACCAATATTCATTAATTAACACTCATTAAAAAAAATTGAACTCTATATTGCCATCAGCTTGCTGACATAAGTAACCCACATGGATTGGTAAACTCAATAGAGTAAAAAGGAAGCCAACCAATTATAACCACAGATAAGAAGATCTTTCTACATAAGCTAGGACACCACCATTAGATAAAAGCCACGTACCCTTTTCTTCTCTCAAACAATTACCACACCTCTCAAATTTTATACTATAAATAGGTGTGTCCAATAGTTGCCATTTACGGCAACAAATTTTCAGTAGCCCCATCATCCCTTTCATAAACCCCACATGCTTACTTTCTCCCTTCTTTTTTAGCCCACCACTTTCTCTCCTTCCTTTTCTCACCTTACTTTTACCCATTCAGTTTCTCACTTTCTCCATCAACAACTTTTCACTTAAGTCTCTTTCATAAGTATATAATTAGAGTAAAATGAATTCCTTCCACTCGGCCAAGTTCCCAGGAGTAGCAACAGTACAAGAAGAAAGTAACAGGTAGGGGGTGAGGAACTTCAACACTAGTAGTAGTAGTAGTAGAGTAAAAATTAAATTATTGAGTCAAGGGTGACCCTACCCCTTTTATAAAGCAACAAATTTAGTACTAGTAATTTAATTACTCAATATTGATATTACAAAATAGTTTTACTAAAAATGTTATAGTATTATCGATTTTTGGGAAAAAGGTCTTATTTTCATTTCCTAAATTTTATGCTTAACAATGAATTCACATTGAGGATAGTTAATTTATCTCTTAATGAAAGTATCTTAGTAATTTTTAATCATTGTAAAACTTTATTAAAATATATAATATTTATCATAATATCTTTTGGGAAAGATAAAGAGACAACGGAATAGCAAAAATAAGTAAAATTTGAAACATTGATGTGTGATTTTTAGAGTGAGCTACGCTTTGGTACACGCGTGAGTGCACAAGTGAAGGTTGAGGAAAAACCTTGGGGGCATCGCTGTGCGAGATCCCACAAGTGACCAAGTAGTAGCTCCCTTGTCGTGGTATTCGATTCCCCCCACTGTGGTGATCCTAACGAGACACTGCTAGAACTCTGGATCGGTGGTAGAATGTTCCATTATGAAATTGTGATATGAGAATTGTACCAATGAGAATATGAAACAGAACATGTCCTCCCGATCGCTCCTCTAATTTAGAATCTCTCCATGAAGTAGATATGGGCCCCATATATTTTTGTTTTTGTTTGATGCTCATTTAAAACACTAAAACTTAATAATTATATTCAATTACTTATTCCTTTACTACAATAATTATTGTTGATGTGTACTCACCGCTTTGTTTTTTTGTTTTGGCTTTATATTCCTTTTATTAAGATGGCCAACCGGAACGAACCTCGCATTAGGATAGACGTGGATTTTACTAACAGATTCTGGACACCGGACTACCCAAATTCAACAGTCATATATGATGGTGATCTTACTATTCTCGTTACTACAGGAGTCTACCCTATAGTAATGCGTTATTATAATAATAATGCATTATTATAATAATAATAATAATGTGTTTTAATAATATTTAATGTTTTCTTTAATAATAAAATAAAAAGACTATACAAAAATAAAATAATTAAAGTAAGATTAATATTTAATCACATAAATAACTAACTGAACGAAGCATATTATTGATTACGATATTAGAGAGCGTCTCAATTATGGGAAACTAAATCGATTAAATTTATTTCATTTAAGAAATTCAATCAATTCACTTTCCCAAAATTGAATGATTTTAATTTGGTAATTGAATTGATTCAATTTTCAATTCAATTCAATTTTCAACTTGGCTCTTGATTACATCTTCTGGTTCTATGTGCAAAGTAGAAGGAAGCATTGATAGGCACTTCTTTAGGGTGGCCACTTCGTTGTCTTCACTGTCTCAGCTCTCATGACTTTTGCATATTAACTGGAAAATCAGGTACACACCTTGTGTTCATCACGACTAACTTTACAGACTACACCAATTAAAAACTTGGGAAGTAATCAGGTGCAAGAGGAACCAATCATGCTCTTAAATCAAAATCAAGAACCATCAAGATTAAAATAAAAAGTGACGTGAGTCTTAATCACTCATGTATTTTTATAGAGCACTACTATTATTTAAGAAGAATACTTTTGGTAAGAAATACACGGCTGAATTGTAGGCATCAACTAACACTCATCAAGTTTGGTAAAAAAAAGGCTTAATTACAGTTTCGGTCATCTTATTATGACCAACTCACGATTTTAGTCACCCAACTTTTTTCTCACGATTTTGGTCCCTTATTTTCCCAATTTCTAAAATTAAGGTCCCTCCCACATTTGGTCAAACTTGAGGCTGATGTGGTCCCTCACTCATCTTATGTGGCATGCCACCCTAGATTGCCACATAGGATTACACTACAAGAAAATCGACGATTTCCGACGGCATTTTTCGTCGCAAATGCAGCAATTTTCGTCGCAAATTGACGTTTCTGACGAACTTTCCGGCGGACAAAAAGTCGTCGCAAAATCGCTCGTCGCAAATCGTTTCCGACGGATTTTTTCATCGCAAATGACTCCATCACAAATTTTTGTCGCAAATTCGTCGCATATTCGTTGCAAATCCGTCACAAATGTTCGTCGCAAATTCATCGCAAAAAACCATTTCCGACGAAACTTTTCGTCTGAAATCCGTCGGAAATTTTAAAAAAATAAATAAAAAAAAATAAAATCTTCTGAAACCGTACAACAATAGCCATTTGAATAGAACATCAATTCCTAAATGGCTTCCTACTCTCAAAAGTTTCCACATTAACAAACATCTTGTTTTGTTTTCATCTATGAAGAGATGAAAATCAATCACTAACTATACATTGCAAGCAAATGAAAAATGAAAAAAAAAATCAGCTTTGAGTTGAGGACTATTTTATTAAAGGTTGTGAACTCTTCCCCATTTCCTCAGGCTGACTCTTAACTTCCATTAATAATGAAACAACTTCCTTCATAGTAGGACGTTCTGATGGAGAAGAGTTAACACAAAACATAGCAATTCCAAGTGTTTGAAGCATCTCTTGCACCATTTGATCTGGTAGACTTTGAAGCTTTGCATCTAGTATTGATATTGCTGGTTCAAAGCTTCCCATTTTGCTCTTCACCCACTCAACTATGTGTTGTCCATCTCCAACATTGGATTCAACAGCACTTCTCCCACTTAGTATCTCTAAAAAAACAACATCAATTCCTCCATTTTTATCTGCAAGGGAATCATAAGCTTTGATACAAACTCATTGTTGAAACTTCATAAACATAAAGATAAGAATTGGAGAAGCAGCGCACATGTATAAGTTTGACATTTTAGGATTGGAGAAACTAAACATATCAGGCCCAGATCATAGGCACTTAAAAGATATTCTCTTTGTTTACACAAGCCAGACTTAAAAAAACATGAATCATTTGCAAATATTTATTAAGTTATGTGTGCTCAAATCTATGCAACTAGGAGAAAGTGGAAAAGCATCAGTACTTCAGTATTAGTGTTATCAGTATATCATAAAAAATAGTATACTTGACAAAGTACTTCAAATGCATTGCCTACTTCAGATGCATTCAGAGCCAAGGCAAGGCAAATATGCTGCTACTGGAACCGGAAGACTGCGAGGATTTAGCAGCTTTCATCTTCTTCAAGACTTTCATATGCTCTATCCTCGCACGCTTTAAATCAGGAACTGGTTGTGCTCCATTGACTACATTCAAGACAAAATCATCAGTTAATGAGATGGATTATATGCATTCAAGACAAAACCAGGTTGTTAAATAGAAACATGCAAAATACCTGTTGGGCAATCAATGAAAGAAGTGTTAAGTGGAGAATCATCATAAGTGTTTTGAACATTGCTAGGGTGGACAGGATCAGCAACTACATCAAGAGGCAATAATATGTACAATATCAATTGAAGCGAAAAAGTGTTTTAGAGAGAGAGAGAGCGAGAGAGAGATTATGATCAACAAAACAGATTAAACTGTTCAATAGTTCAAAAATCCATGCATTAAGAACAACAAACGACGGCTACCTACAAAATTGTGTGCATGTTGCACATCTTATCACTTGTAGCAATGAGTATACATGTTTTGTAAGAAATGTCTTAAAGTATCTCCAAAAAATGAAACAAACAATATCAATATGATCATCTAGAAAATAAAAAAGGCACAAAATTGCACAGATCAACCACTCAACATCTCTTTTCTACCATCTCTTTGACTCAACGTACAAAAGTAAGCTATGAAGCAGAAACTCAACATTTGTTTTCTACCATGTCTATGACTTTCTTCCCTCACCACTCACCAGCCAAATTCAAACTTACAAAAAGCCACATGATTTTAGCACTAAGAATATATCAGTCAATTTGATTGTTACATAATCAAATCATAAATAGTGCCAAATTAACACAAATTAGAAAGGCGGTTTGTAAATTTGATTGACATCAAATTCAACAGTTTTTCTCTCCCCACTTATATGCTCTAAACCAACCTCAACCTCTATACTAAAAACTAGATCCCCTACACATTTGACTATTGTTGCAGTGCTAAAAAGTAAAGTAAAGAAACATGACATTAAAGCAATGCTTATTGATGATAACAATGACTTCTCAATAGGTCAAAATAAAGCATAAAGTAATGCATGGATTATAGAGCAATTGACCTTTCTAAGTAATCGGTAGTGAACTAGCCTTTCTAGAGCAATATAAATTTTAAATTTCCATCTTCAAACCTTTTATTACTTCTTTTGAGTTTACTTGCAGTCTGTCATAGAGTGAATTCAAGAGAAAAACCCCCTCTCCAATGCTATCAATATATGAAATAGTAACCAATACAGACTACAGTCGTTCAATATAAAAACACATACATCATAATATTTTGAAGAAAGAAGAATGAAAAATAAGGTTGAATACACAACATACACGTTAGTCATGCATTTTTTTTCAACAAAAATCAACCTTAAACAAACTAATTACCTGTTCAAAAAGTGAATGTTTGGACTGATCTTTATACCCTCGTATTGAATATGTTCTTAATCACCATTTAATTATTGATTGAAGCTGCAAAACAAAACAATCAACCACAACCAAGGCTAGTCATACTAACATAAACAGGTTTCAAACCAAAAGAAAGAAAACCTTTGCCATGGAATCTATAAGAAAGACAAAATAATCAAAAAAGTGTAGAAACTATAGAAAGACACACAAAAACTCCACCTGAAATCAATTCAATGACTACAAAACGAAGCCCAATTCAATGACTCATTTGTACATCAATTATAATACTTGAAAACAACATTAGCAGAGTTCATGAACACAAAAGGGGTAGTAATTTCCTTATATATGCCTCTGAGGATGCCCATCAACAAAGACCAATATTCAAATCCAAAATCATTCAAATCGCTTAAAACAAAAAATAGCATCAAAGAGGAGGTCTACTGTAACACCCCGGTATAATTTATCGATTAAAAATACCAAAGTGCACATTAGTAACACATCAGAGATATATTTCCTGCTTAGACACTGAATATCACTATAAATTTTTCGCTGAACAAAACCCAAGCAGTCTTATTTACAACAAGACAATATGGTTCTCAGACCATATATCATCAGCAATTATAGTATTCAGTATCATACAAGAAAGCGGAAGAAAGATATACCTTAAATACATAATGTTTTAGTGTACAGACAACAAAAGGGAAATAAGCTTAAACATAAAGCTAGGCTATCAGCAACCAGTCCGAGCTCAACCTACTCGTGCCTCTTGGATTTCCGCTGTCCCTGTGTCTCTGTAAAACAACAACATTTAAACAGTGAGATACAATCTCAGTGAGTTCTACCGAAACCCCTACTAACACTCTCGGTTCAGTTTTAAAAAGAAAACATTTTTAACTCAACACGGCACCGACTGCGTGACCGCTAACTCCCGGTGAACCGCATTATTTTACACATAGCGTTCCACCGACTGCGTGACCGCTAACTCCCGGGGAATCTGCTATAACTCAGTGCGACACCGACTGCATGACTGCTAACTCCCGGTGGACCGCACAACAAACAAAGTACGGCACCGACTGCGTGACCGCTTCCAAACCCGGTGAACCGCACAACAAACAATTCAACAGATCACCGACTGCGTTACCGCTTCCAAACCCGGTGAACCTGTTGTGACTCAGTACGACACCGACTGCGTAACCGCTTCCAAACCCGGTGAATCGTACAACAAACAATTTGACATAACACCGACTGCGTAACCGCTTCCAAACCCGGTGAACCCCCTTACCAATAGTGTTTCCTAATGGCACGGAGCCTAGGGTAAGGGATCATGACTGCCCCGCCTAGTATGTCAACATGGGTCGTCACCCAAACTCGATATAATATATATATCTACAGTACTATGAACCCACGGTCCATCAAATCAGACAATCAATGAAACATTTTAATTCTACGTTTTATAAAATCCAAGTTCACACTCGCACTCTAGTTGACCGCTTTTCGACACAATTTTCAATATCAAAAACAGTTCATTTTGCCTTAAAACTAGAATATTCAGTTAGGCCTCTGAATAAGCTTTCCAACGCATCTTAGAACACCTCAATCGGGTTCCCGGATCAAAAGTTATCGCGAAACGAAAAACAGTGTTTGGTTGCTGAAATTCTGCCAACTGGCGCGCGAGAGGCGCGTGGCGCGCAAACGGCGCGCGAGTTGACAGCAAGGTTCTGGCCAGTGGCGCGCGAGTGGCGCGCGGCGCGCAAATGGCGCGTGGACTGGCAGAAAGGGGGCCTGTCAAGTGCAGAATTTTGCGATTTTCGCGAAATCCACTATTCCGCTCAATTCCGATTTTTGTTCCGATCGAAAACAGATTTGACAACCAATGTAATAGACCCAATACAAACCACACAATCAATCAATCCAATCAAAAACATAATTAAAACAGATTTTATCAAAAACGACATATTTTCCAATTAACGGTTTTTAAGTCGAAATCTTTCGAAATCAAATCACCAAAAATTCCATTTCAACGCGACACAACTCGAAACTCGCTCCGATCGATTCCTAACCCGAAACAGACAATATCCAGAAATATTCCAGTCCAGCGAAAGCGATAAAACAGTTAATTAATTAATTCGAAAAACAAAAATCCTAAACGTGAGTAGAACTCACCCTCGAAGCGTGAACCACGTACGGCCGAATCCACCGAGTAACCACACGAACATTCCCCGCTCCGGCGACACCCAATCCGCTTTTGACCGAAATACCGATTTCCCCGAAATTCTCCACGGACACTATTCATCATCTTCCTCAACCTCAAATCACTATTCACCAAAAACCCCAATTTGATTTTCAACTCCAAATCGCCCAATCGATCTTCAATACTTCGAGTAATCCACCTCGTGCTCGCTCCTAAACATCGCCCTTATCTTTCCCTTGAGTTACAACCATCGAAACACCGATTTTCCCTCTCAAGTTCGAAAATGGCAAAGTGAGAGAGAGTGAGTTGATGATGAAGATCTTGGTACGAAATCGAAGAGGAAGTAACGCTGAGCATTTTTCGTGTTGGAAGGAAGTCGTTTCGTTGAGCGGAGGTACTCCCTTTTTCCTCTTCTTCTTCCTCCCTCTTTCTTTCTTCTTTCTCTTTTCTCTCCTTTTCTCTCTTCTGTTTCCAGCGCTTCCTTTTCTTCTTTCTTTCTTTCTTTTAATTAATTCTTTCTCTTCTCTTCACTCACATACGCATACATATATATATTTATTAATATATTTGTTGTAACGCGGTCAAATTACCATATCGATCGAAATCTCCTATTTCGATTCCAAAAATTCCTTGGTCCGTATTATCCGGTTAACGATCCGATGACAACCAATAAATAATTTTAGCACTCGATAAATTTACCTGTTAAGTACTAAATTAATTTAATTGGATTAACATCCAAATAATTCTACTAATTATTTTGCGGATGTTACATTCTCCCCAACTTGAAAGAATTTTGGCCTCAAAATTTCGTCAAGTCTTACGATTGACTAACCGAGAACAGACATTTTCAGAAAGGTCCCAATTTTGCTGGAAAACAATCTCGAACTAACGAAATTAGGGTAGAAAACCTTCCCAAGTTGGCACATCAATCTCCAGGTATGATCTACTACTACCCCAGAACGCTTCTAAGATTACAGTCCGAACTCTCTTACTACGAATCGACACGAGAAACTCTTCTTTCGCCTACATAAGCTCGGCACCGCATTTGAAAACACTTCTGAAGCTTCATTCTAATTATCCTCGCTTGCTCCCCAACTTCGATTAATCTAAATCAAATGGTCTAATACAAGACACTTGATAGAATATATGTTGAATATGAGATCCACAACTGGCACTCCTCGGTAGAGGTAAAAACAAACACGATTTTCTCAAAGGGTGTAGACACGTTCTCCGCAAATTTTCTAAAAATCCATAACAGTTCCCATACACATTGAAAAAGCGTGACGGGAAGGTCATCTGTGAAACTTCCTGACCCACCCCCAAGATTTCGAGATAACACTTCTCGGAAGGAGATGGAATGAGGATTTACCAGAAACGTTTATCTTAAACGTAGAAATAAACCACGGGGACATCAAATAAATTGAACGTAATGAAAATCACCTCAGTTGTTCTCCAAACAACTATCAAACAGAACTCAGAGCTTCTTTTCTTATATTGCAACTTCTTCACGAGGTTTTCACCAACGACGTACCCGATTCCTTTCCGAACTAGTCAATAGCATTGAGAGCTTCCCCTCAACTTAAGTAATCCTTCTAGGATTTTCCTAAATCAGATTTCATTAGCCTCTAGATTCGTTCCCAAAATTAACTTTAGCATGCAGGTTTTCACAAAAACGATTTTTCAAAACTACCACACCGCACGCCAAGCTTCACTTCGGAAATTCCAGTCCCTTGCAGCAGATCCATCAATTAATCCTTTGATGGTTATTCGCAACGTGTAAAACAGTCAACCGTCAACTCATTTTCATATTCGAATTCACGTTTGACTTGTCAAACGGAATCACATAATACTATCTCCTTGTTAACCTTCACAAAGGAGAGGTTAACAAACTAATACCTTGCCACTCATACATCGGCTTTACATTTCTGTACACCCTGGAACAGAATATAAACTTCGGTGTACTTCCTCTAACACTTGCCTTATATTTTTCTCATCATCGGGCGTACAGATCCTACCGTTGGAACAACTGACTCCATCACTATCCATGGTAAAATCTGGAAATACCTTTGTGATTGTAGCTTCACATCAACTCCCTGTGCTAAACGTATAGAATCCCTTAGGGAACTAGAGATCCTCATATGGCTCAACACTAACCGGTTTCTCCTTGATCTCGAATTCAGATTTAAGTCTCTGAAAGACTCTGATAATTCCATCTTATGCATCATAAACTCGGTCATGTGGATGGATTCCCTACTCAGTGCATCAGTTACAACACTAGCCTCTCTTGAATGCTACATCGACACGAATTTATAATCCTCCTGAAACTCAACACACTTCTCTACCTGCTATTCAGTTCCTTCTGATCAAACCGATACCTTTAAACTATTGTGATCACTAAAGACATCGAAACGAGACCCATACAGGTAACGTCTCTAAATCTTCAGTGCACACACTATAGCTGCCAACTCATAATCATGAGTCGGATAACTCTTCTCATAAGACCTTAATTGTCTGGACGCATAAGCTACCTCTTGTTGACTCTGCACAAGAACACATCCTAAACCCTTCCCAGAAGCATCGCTGTAATTTGGAATTACAAAGACGGGTCTGGAAGAATATGGATTGGAGCAGAAGTCAACCGAACCTTTAAATCTTGAAAACATTCTTCACAATCGGCATCCCGCGTAAAAGGTTGACCCTTACGAGTTAACCGAGTAAGTGGAAGAACCAATTGTGAGAATCCTTCGATAAACTTCCTGTAGTAATCGGCTATACTTAGAAACTTTTGATCTCTGTGACTGATGTTGGTCACTCCCATTCAACACCGCTACCTTCTTACCGGGATCTACAGACACTCCCGACTTGGGAAATCACATGTCCCAAAGACTTTACCTCAGGCATCCAGAAATCATATTTCGAAGGCTTTGCGTACAACTTCTTTTTCTCGGAGTACACTCAGAACAATGAGGAGATGTTGGACATGCTCCTCAATGGTCTTCGAGCACATCAAGATACCATCAATGAAAACGACTACAAATTGATCTAGGTACGCGTGGAAAACTCGGTTCACGTAATCCATGAATACCGCTGGAGCATTAGGTAGACCGAAAGGCATCACTACTAACTCGTAATGTCCATACTTAGTACGGAAAGCTGTCTTCGGAATATCTAAGGCTCTAACTCTTATTCGATGATATCCTGACTTCAGATCAATTTTAGAAACACTGCAGCACCTCAAATTGCTCAATCAAATCGTCTATCCTTGGTAAGGGATATTTATTCTTGATCGTCTCTTTGTTGAGTTGTCGATAATCGATGCATAATCTCATGCTACCATTTTTCCTTTCGGCTAACCACACCAGAGCACTCCTTAGAGAAGCACTCTCGGTCGACGGAATTTCTTTAACATCGACTCTTCCAGTTGAGACTTCATTTCCTTTAACTCTAAAGAAACCCTCAATAAGAAACAGTAGATATTGATCCCGTGCCAGGAACCAATTCTACAGTAAACTCTACCTCTCGCCCTGGAGGTTCAGAAGAAACTTCATTGTGAAGACATCCAGGAAGTCATTCACGGCCTGAACGTTCGCCAAATCTAAATTAGTTTCAGCGGATGCAGATAACATACTAACATGTACTCCCGCACCTTGGAATGAAGATTGACCGTCTAAGGTGAACTAGGTAACCGCTTCAGAATTTGTCCTAGACAATTCAACTGACTCTGAAGCGAAGCTGATATTTGATTAACACAGTCGATTGCAACATGATTTGAAGTCATCCAATTCATACCCAAAATGGTGTCCTCACTTCTCATAGGCAAACAAATAATACTTCTACGGAATTTCCGTCTCCTATATCACGTAGACTATTCTGACACAAAGATTGGGTCTGGACACGACCCTTAGCCGCAGTTAAGATGGTTATCAGCTCGGATAGCGGAGATAAGGTTAATCTCAACCGGTTTACACGCGATCGGGATATACAGCAAATAGGTTGCACCCGAATCTTATAACATACTGATCGAGTTATTGAAAACTGATCCCATACCCCTCAGTAGATTGTCTGCAGTTGTAACTGCCTAAACATCCAGAATGTTGACTCGTCCTTGCCTTAGAGCTGCTTGTAACTCCTTGCAACTCTTCCTTACGGGGCACTCTTTACCATAGTGACCCTCTGCATTTCCATAATAGCATCGATTAAATCTTTGCTTGCAATTACCGCTGTGAGGCTTTCCACCGTTAGAACATCTTCTGACCTTTGAAGAATCAAAGAATTGCATCAGCTTTTCCTTTGATGAATTTATCTTAGGACTTTTCATTCGGAGTTGATAATTCAACTACCTTCCTTTCCTTTCCCATATTTCCTATGAGATCATCCTCGGCGACATAGGTTGATTGCACTAAGGCAACATAATTGGTAGCAGTATAAGAATTGAGACCATAAATCATAAAAGCACTTATGCCCGTCTTATACTTCTGTATTCTCCGTTCGTCATCCGAAGCTTACTTCACCACTTGGTAAAACCGAGACAACTTCTCAAACTTAGCGGTGTATTCTTCCACCGCCATGTCACCTTTCCTGAGGATGCTCTGGTTGAAGATTCCGGTTTTGGTCGAGGACTGCGTCTTGATCATCCTATCATAATTCCGCTTATGATGCACTAAGTATTAAGTTGATCAGGCCCAATGTCTCTTAGCATCACAAGTGTAATTACAAAAAGGACTAACAAGGAATCGACTCAACCCTAAACTAAGTCCGACTAGGTCGAACTGCTCTGATACCAACTGTAACACCCCGGTATAATTTATCGATTAAAAATACCAAAGTGCACATTAGTAACACATCAGAGATATATTTCCTGCTTAGACACTGAATATCACTATAAATTTTTCGCTGAACAAAACCCAAGCAGTCTTATTTACAACAAGACAATATGGTTCTCAGACCATATATCATCAGCAATTATAGTATTCAGTATCATACAAGAAAGCGGAAGAAAGATATACCTTAAATACATAATGTTTTAGTGTACAGACAACAAAAGGGAAATAAGCTTAAACATAAAGCTAGGCTATCAGCAACCAGTCCGAGCTCAACCTACTCGTGCCTCTTGGATTTCCGCTGTCCCTGTGTCTCTGTAAAACAACAACATTTAAACAGTGAGATACAATCTCAGTGAGTTCTACCGAAACCCCTACTAACACTCTCGGTTCAGTTTTAAAAAGAAAACATTTTTAACTCAACACGGCACCGACTGCGTGACCGCTAACTCCCGGTGAACCGCATTATTTTACACATAGCGTTCCACCGACTGCGTGACCGCTAACTCCCGGGGAATCTGCTATAACTCAGTGCGACACCGACTGCATGACTGCTAACTCCCGGTGGACCGCACAACAAACAAAGTACGGCACCGACTGCGTGACCGCTTCCAAACCCGGTGAACCGCACAACAAACAATTCAACAGATCACCGACTGCGTTACCGCTTCCAAACCCGGTGAACCTGTTGTGACTCAGTACGACACCGACTGCGTAACCGCTTCCAAACCCGGTGAATCGTACAACAAACAATTTGACATAACACCGACTGCGTAACCGCTTCCAAACCCGGTGAACCCCCTTACCAATAGTGTTTCCTAATGGCACGGAGCCTAGGGTAAGGGATCATGACTGCCCCGCCTAGTATGTCAACATGGGTCGTCACCCAAACTCGATATAATATGTATATCTACAGTACTATGAACCCACGGTCCATCAAATCAGACAATCAATGAAACATTTTAATTCTACGTTTTATAAAATCCAAGTTCACACTCGCACTCTAGTTGACCGCTTTTCGACACAATTTTCAATATCAAAAACAGTTCATTTTGCCTTAAAACTAGAATATTCAGTTAGGCCTCTGAATAAGCTTTCCAACGCATCTTAGAACACCTCAATCGGGTTCCCGGATCAAAAGTTATCGCGAAACGAAAAACAGTGTTTGGTTGCTGAAATTCTGCCAACTGGCGCGCGAGAGGCGCGTGGCGCGCAAACGGCGCGCGAGTTGACAGCAAGGTTCTGGCCAGTGGCGCGCGAGTGGCGCGCGGCGCGCAAATGGCGCGTGGACTGGCAGAAAGGGGGCCTGTCAAGTGCAGAATTTTGCGATTTTCGCGAAATCCACTATTCCGCTCAATTCCGATTTTTGTTCCGATCGAAAACAGATTTGACAACCAATGTAATAGACCCAATACAAACCACACAATCAATCAATCCAATCAAAAACATAATTAAAACAGATTTTATCAAAAACGACATATTTTCCAATTAACGGTTTTTAAGTCGAAATCTTTCGAAATCAAATCACCAAAAATTCCATTTCAACGCGACACAACTCGAAACTCGCTCCGATCGATTCCTAACCCGAAACAGACAATATCCAGAAATATTCCAGTCCAGCGAAAGCGATAAAACAGTTAATTAATTAATTCGAAAAACAAAAATCCTAAACGTGAGTAGAACTCACCCTCGAAGCGTGAACCACGTACGGCCGAATCCACCGAGTAACCACACGAACATTCCCCGCTCCGGCGACACCCAATCCGCTTTTGACCGAAATACCGATTTCCCCGAAATTCTCCACGGACACTATTCATCATCTTCCTCAACCTCAAATCACTATTCACCAAAAACCCCAATTTGATTTTCAACTCCAAATCGCCCAATCGATCTTCAATACTTCGAGTAATCCACCTCGTGCTCGCTCCTAAACATCGCCCTTATCTTTCCCTTGAGTTACAACCATCGAAACACCGATTTTCCCTCTCAAGTTCGAAAATGGCAAAGTGAGAGAGAGTGAGTTGATGATGAAGATCTTGGTACGAAATCGAAGAGGAAGTAACGCTGAGCATTTTTCGTGTTGGAAGGAAGTCGTTTCGTTGAGCGGAGGTACTCCCTTTTTCCTCTTCTTCTTCCTCCCTCTTTCTTTCTTCTTTCTCTTTTCTCTCCTTTTCTCTCTTCTGTTTCCAGCGCTTCCTTTTCTTCTTTCTTTCTTTCTTTTAATTAATTCTTTCTCTTCTCTTCACTCACATACGCATACATATATATATTTATTAATATATTTGTTGTAACGCGGTCAAATTACCATATCGATCGAAATCTCCTATTTCGATTCCAAAAATTCCTTGGTCCGTATTATCCGGTTAACGATCCGATGACAACCAATAAATAATTTTAGCACTCGATAAATTTACCTGTTAAGTACTAAATTAATTTAATTGGATTAACATCCAAATAATTCTACTAATTATTTTGCGGATGTTACATCTACAACTTGAGTTTACAGTTTCAAATCCCTGTCAATTCGAATCTGAAGCTTTGCAGAAGGTTAATCAAATAAAAATCTCAAGCAAATGCTGACATTCAAGTTTGGAGCATGAGCAGAAGGTTAAGAAAATAAAAGGTTAAGCATGAGTATTTTCAGAAGACTTGCAGGTCTGAATCTGAAGCTACTGGTTTAACATCGTGAGTTTGATTAAGTGATGTTCATAAAGGCTACTGGTTTAACTAAAGTTTAGGCAATACATTGTAAGACAACTCCAATTTGTCTTTGTACTTTGAGTTATAAAGATCTTCACTTAATGCCAATTCACTTTCAACCACATAATCAGTCTCAAACTACATAAATGAGCGAACAATGCTAGGATCAGAAGGAAGCAAACATGTATCACTTAAATTGGTAAACCACGGAACATGAACAATTACCTGCATCACAAAATGAGGGTACAAAGTTTGTCCTTTACGAATAGGGGGATCAAGAGTAATAATGACGAAGGTATGTGGCTGATTGGACTACAAATACATGAAGCCAATTGACATGAGAAGTTGTCAGTATACTTAACAAGTCCAGAGAAAAGAAACTTTTTTAAGACATAGCTTACCATCTAAATTTGAGACATAACAAATTTGTATCTGCAGTAAATAGCAAAAACATGAGATAACATACGATAGACATAATAAGTCAAATGAAACCATCAAAGGGAAAATAGACACAGCAACACCTGAAACAAAATGAAACCAGTTTTACATTTGAAGAAGCAAAATGAAACCCACAGACAAATTACAGAGCATGCTGAGAGTGTACAGAAAATTAAAAAAGAAAAGCCAAATGAAGACCCATATCCTCATACAATCTTATACACTAAGGAGCCAAATTAAAGATACATAGTCTACCTAGATTAAAAACAATGCATCCGGACCAAAAAGGAGAGAAAATATAAAAAGATCAAGAAGAAGCTGATAATTAGAAACTAATAATAAAAAATATAGCATAAATGTCTTAAAACAGAAACTGATAATTAGAAACTAATAATCAAATCCCTAAAAACAGAAATATTAGAAGCTTGATAAACATATACGGAACAACATATTCAAATCCTTCCTCATTCAAATCTCTTAAAACAGAAAATTTCAGTTAAAGAGGAGGTATACAACTTGAAATTATAAACCGTTAAGCATGGCTATTTTGATAAGCTTTGCAAGTCAAACCAAACACAAAATTCAAGGTTAGGGGTTTAGGGTTTTCATCGATTTCTCCAGAAGTGTTCTAAAAAAAAAATGTATAAACAACAATAGAAAACGAAAATGGTTCTAGGGTTTTCATCGATTTCTCCAAAAATATTCTTAAAAACATAAGCATTTGTTATTGCCTGACTTCGTAAGTATGATTTAAAGTCAAGCATTTACTATTGCCTGACTTCGTAAGTATGATTTAAAGTCAAGCATTTACTATTGCCTGACTTCGTAAGTCTGTTTTAAAGTCAGACTTTATTTGCGCACGACTTTAAAAGTCCATTTTTTTAAAAAAAAAAAAAATTATTTGGTAGCCTTAATTAACAAATTTCTGCCATCAATTATTAAGCATTAAATCCTCACGATAGCCAAAATTAATGAAAAAATTAGTACAACTACCAACATATGAACAAATTTCTGCCATCAATTATTAAGCATTAAATCCTTACAATCATAACACAACCTATGGGATCAAGTTAGAATTACAAAGGCTCTAAAAATTATAACGTGGCAGATATTATTTACATAGTATAGATCTCATATATACATCTAGCAACTATATAATAACTAAGTTATATGTACATGGGCACATGATCATCCAAAAGGAACAATGCCACCAACCTGAATCACACTACCAACCCATCAACATTTTCCAAACTCCTTTCTCAATCTTGTTCCTTGGAATTGATAAGTCTTCCCCTTTATCAACAAAATCCTGAACAGAGAGCTTTTCCTGAAATAATAAATAATATATCATCAAACAAATAGAAAATATGACAACAATAAAGAGAACCCAACTTGTAGAAGAACCAAAGATAATGAAAATTATTTTTCCATAAGCATACACATGAGATGTATATCAGTTAATGCAAAACAAGGTCACAAACACATAGACACTCTTTCACCATGAGATAGCTTTACAAACTCTTTCAAATACCTATAAAAGTAGGAATGTTATAAACTAATCTAGTATATTATTCTGTCATATAAAAGCTAGTGCATCATTCAAAATTTAACTAAAAATATAATCTCAAGTTTCATGTCAATCGCTTTTCCCTTGGTCGCTCTACCTTGTGCCTCTAATAATACTCTATCATTTAAGCCAAGCTTACACTCTGGCATGCCACTGTATTATACAACAAGCCAAAGATGGAATTTTTGAGTTTTCAGATAAATATTCAATCACTGAAGTTGGTTAGATTAATAGATACTTCAAATATGTACAATTAGAATATCTGAAAGACAAATTATTGTATCAGGCAACATGGGGAAATTAAATTATGATAGCTGTAATTGAAAGCAAAATCCAAACAAGAAACATGCATAAAATGAATTTTACTGTATCTTTTACAAAATGCAACCACATACCTTATCTTGTCAGCAATAGATATAATTTTTAAATTTTCACGCTCTGCAAACTCTCGAAGCTTACGTAATCTAGCCAGGGAGCCATCATCATCATCCACAACCTCACACAGTACTGCCAGGTCAACTGAAGCTTCTGTATGTCCAGCTCTCTTCAAGACACCGCCTTCCCTATATTTTAGTGGGAAAAATGGCCTGGGCGGTTGAAGTGGTACCATATTTGGCATCCTACAGATGTAATGTGAAGTGTACATAAAAAAAATGCATTGATGAGACAATTACTACCACAGAATAACAGATTATTAAATTTCAATCATCTTTGTCAACATGATGTCATTCTAGTAAAATTATAATCAAATGCCAGCCGCTTAAATACTAGGCAACAAAAGATATTAAATGAAACAAAGTGAAGTCGTGCTGAGTTTTACACAAACTAAATGCCTGTAGAAGTGCAGCTAAGATGAGATACATTATTCCCTAAAGTTAACTATGTCATATGGTGAGTGCATATAGTCTTTTAGCTGGTTTAACCACATAGACTTTGAACAAAGGGATAAGAACAAATTCCAGATAAAAACTTCTCAGTAGAATGATGAAATGATTCAAATCAAGTTTCCTCTTTCATGCTTATACAAACTATCCCAGTTCCATGCCTCACAATAAAATGATGAAATGATTCAAATCAAGTTTCCTAGAATATGCAATTCTTGATGCAAGTAGAACTCTAATTTACTAAATAACAGGTCAAACGCTTTCACATTTCTAGTGGGGCAGTAATTAACTTAACATGGTAGATTTTAGAAGACACGAGTATTCATTGAATTGAAACTAATAATGTTACAGTAATAAATAGTAAGTACCTTTAAATGAATCTCAAAAACAACCTCAACAGCAACAGTAAATAAACTTTTACGTAAAACTTGAGCTCTCTCAACCACCTGCTACAAACAAATATATAAGTATGTTACCTTTCAAGAGCCACTCAGATTCATGAAGAAAACCAATGACAAGTGAAAATTTCTTAGTATTGAAACTGATTGAGGAAAGGAATATTTCTTTACTCCAACATGATTTTATAAATGAACCAGTGATTTATCTGTACCTTATCCTTAACGTGAGGATTTGCACCTTTCCGTAAAAGATGGCTTATTACAGCTTCCTTTTTACCTTTATTTGCCTTATGAAGTGCAGAATCCAGAATCCAGAAGCCAAAAACAACAAAACAGAAGTCAAAATCACTACAAGTATCACCAGAACTTCAAACAAACAATAAAAGGAAAGATCAAGGCGTGGTTTACCTGTTTGAAGACCCTCTGAAGCAGATCTCCATAGATCTGCACCTAGAAAACAAGAATCAGGCAGTTAGGGTTTTTGTTCGACACAAAACTTAAAACTGAAACTGAACAGAAGTAAAAGGCAGTGGTTCTACCTTCGTTGTGCAGATCCTTGTGCATAGCATCAAGATCCAGCAAGATCTCACCCAGAAACACAACCAAAATGAAGCAAAGTCAGTGGTTGAAACTAGGGTTTCAAACCGTATGCAACTGAGAAGACTTTAGAGAAGGAGAAAGAGTTATACCTTAGCTTCGTGGCGAAGCGAAGCTTCGTTGTGAATCTGGAAGCGTTATACCCTAGCAAAGAACAGAATAAAAATTGAAAAATAAAAATAATTTAAAAGCAAAATCAAACTAATTGCGTTGTTTACACTGACAGAAATTTCTGCAGACTTGTCCACGGGCATTTTAGTACTGGAAGATTGAATCTTTGACTTAGCTGATGATAACTCTCTCTTCCCATATGGATTCATCTGTATATGAGAGAGTAGAGGATAAGAACATAAGCTGAAAAATAACCCCAACATTATTTAAGGTAACCCCAACATTATTCAAACAATTCAAACAAAAAAACTACACATAATTACATAGTCAATTTTTGAAAAAATGGACTTTGTACTAAAACAACATTACTTAGTTACCTTTACGGATTATTCCTACAATTCAATTGGCTTACAGCTTCCGCTTCTTCTTCAGTCTTCACAGCCTCACTAGTCATTGCAATCATAAAATTAAAATCAAGAACATGTGGTTAAATCAAGCTGATGCACATTTACAAGTTGAAGGGATACAAGGGGCGGCATGTTGATAATATCAACAAATTGAGATATAGCAAAATCCCAAAAGTGAAGTGGCAGTTTTGAGTGAAAGACAGGAGCCCTTGTTGGGGAGTTTCAACTTTCAGCACAAGAAACTTAGTGAATGATGCCTTGAGAAAGATAAAAATATGACATGTTAAATTGATCTTGACCATTGTCAAATCTAACAACTTTTATAGATCCATTGATTTGAGTTTTAACAAGACTTACAAAATTTATAAGATGAGTTCTAGTCAAGTATGCTTATGTAGGAGGAATTAAGAATTAAGAAAAGTAAACAAGAGGGAAAGGGGGAACACCATTTTACGCTTGCAAAGTTCTCTACGTGCATTTGTTCTCCTCCAATGAATCAACGAACAACCTCCGATGGTTAATTTCCCTTGTGCTGAAACACAATAATCCATATTTTTCAGTCTGCTGGTGGTGCCTGCAACAAACAACAAAGGTTGCATTATTCATTCATAATCAAGGGATATACACTAGCAGCCAAATGAGGCCACAAGATAGAGATATATACCTAGTCACTCCTCTGTAAATAGAGGCCCCTCTAGAGAAACCACGTGGGACCAACTGAGATGCAAATAATGAACCAACTGGTCTGTAGACC
Organism: Astragalus membranaceus; assembly: GCA_039519185.1. Lineage (NCBI taxonomy): Eukaryota > Viridiplantae > Streptophyta > Magnoliopsida > Fabales > Fabaceae > Astragalus > Astragalus membranaceus. The sequence continues at coordinate 21,394 of JAZGSX010000152.1, forward strand.
AACTGGGACCAACTGGGATGCAAATAATGAACTAATATAATCCGCAAGTAATTTCTGGTCTTACCCATTTCGGGTCCTTTCTACTTCTTGAAGAAATAAAAGTAATAAGAAGGATTTCTTTCTAAACTTTATTTCTATTGGTATGTAAGTAAAGGCTTGCATCTTGAACAAAGTCAACAGAATACAACAAGACTTTATCTACTACAATCATGACACCCAAATTTTAATTTAGCTTTTCGATCAATTTTATTCTTCCATTGCAAGGTTCCAAACACATAAAGTAAGATTCAGAAACATTGAAAGCAATCAGGTCGATGGAATGTTTTACACTCAGACCAGACTGGTAGACTGATAAAAACAAAAGACCAGACTGGTAGCTAATTCACTCAAATGGTGGAGTTATCACAAACATCATACAAATATGACTATAATCAGGTCGATCGAATCTTTTAAGCAGTTGCATCATCAGTAAAAAAGTGGAGTTATCACAAACAACATACAAATATGACTACAATGACAGTAGCTAATTCACTCCTCTCACGTCTTCTAAAATAAATGATACTAAAGTAAACACCAGAAATCAAATCGACATCAGGCTCTTTATTAGGTTAATCAACAGTTCTCATCAGTACTTGCAGAAAAGAAAGAAGATAAATGAAGGAGCAACTTACCAAGGGAACGTTCTTTTTGAAGCCAACACCTAGATGGAAAATCTTTGCTAGCTGGTAGAAAGCCTTGGGTTGACCGTGGTTGGCAGCCACAACAAAGTAACAAAACAACAAAATCGTATTAATCTCAGTGAATCTGAAACTTACACTGAGTAACAAAACAACAAAATCGTAGTCTATGGTGGAGAGGAAGCTTACACTGAGTAACGGTGGTGCGATTTCCGGCACGGCGGAGCTCCGGTGGTGCGATTTCCGGCACGGCGGAGCTCCGGTGGAGAGTTCTCCAAACTTAAAATATCTTGAGGGGTTTTCATGCGGATGCTTAGGGGATACCAAATATCAAACTCGTTTTTTAATTGGACCCGTTGAACCCGTTGAACCAGAAGAGGTAGAAGACGAATACGGAGGAGATTGGGTGGAGCACGGCCAACAATCGTTGCTAGGGTTTGAGCCACCAGAAGCAGAACCCGTTGAACCACCAGAAGCAGAACGAAGAAGTCAAAAGCCAGGGAAGAACGCCCTACCCTATCTTCTCGTTGCTAGGGTGCTGATTTGGGAACGATTTGTCTTCTCCTGTCTTCTCCTGTCTCCTGTGTTTTCGTTGAGAGGAGAGAATGATGTCTGAGAGGGAGAGAGTGAGGGGATTCGCGTGAGAGAGTCAGAATGGAGAGGGGGGAGATTCGACGGGGGTAGAGGAAAGGTAATTAGGGTTCGCGTGAGAGAGTGAGAATGGAGAGGAGAGTCTTCTGAGAGTGAGGCGTAAGTGAAATTATTTTGTTTCTATTTTGGTACATTAGAAGTCAGGCGTGATACACAGCCTGAATTCTAAAGTACCAAAATAGAAACAAAATTATTTCACCCTTAACTACAAGTTTGCCACGCCTGACTACTTATGTAGTCTAGAGAATACACGCCTGACTTCTAAAGTCTAATTTTTTCTCTATTTGTTCACTTTAGAAGTCAGGCGTGTATTCGCCTGACTTTAAAACTCGCGAGTTTTGCCTCTTAATTACAAGTTTGCCACCGCGTCAACATATAAAGTCAGGCATCTGAGCGCCTGACTTTAAATGCCTAATTCTTTTCTTGATTTTGCACTAGTGACCTCATCTACAGAAACATCACACTTCAAAATCCTTTAATCCTTACATTTAGATCGAATAATACAAAGGAAACATCAATTATTTTTTGTGGACACCTGAATCTGCCAAATAGTTATGCCCATGCTTGGGGATCTACACGAAGCTCATGTTTGGGTGTTCTTCCAAATGCTGTCAGATTAGTGAGTCTATAATTAGTGACATAATGTGGTCCCATTGCTAGGGAAAAAACAGAAAAGACATCATTTAGAGAGAATAACTCATAAAGTAAACGAACTTATCAAAGAATTGGCATGCATTGATATTGAAATACATACATACAGTTAATAAAGATATCAAAATTTGTAAATCAGGAAGGATTATGTTGACAGGACACCATGTATAAGACCAACACAGTAACACATCCTCTAATCATAGACTACATAAATCCAGTGTTAAATGATCCAAAGTTGAAACCACATAAATCAAGAAGGGTTATGTTGAAAAACTCACTTCGGAAAGTAATTTTTCATATCGATCTTACATGTGGAACTTCCTTGTCTGCATTAGAAAGCAAAACATACATTATCAGGGAAAGAAAGAAAATAGTATAATGATAGTGTAACATCCCTAATTTTTAAAGACTCGTGCTATGATGCCTAAGACCGAGTAATTATTTGTGGGAATAATTGGTCGTGTCTCGGGGATTAATAGTCGAGGAAAAGTCCAAAGAAATCCTACTCTACATTTAATTGTGGCTTAGTCATAATTTAAATGAACAATTCGGCTGAAGGGTAAAATCGTCATTTTGCCTCACATCGAAGACGTATCAATTGAGTGAGCAGTTAGTCTCGACTCGAATGAGGATTAGTCGAGAAAACCTATGCCGGGCGGAAAGCCATAAGATTATTGGGGTTTTAGCCTCAAAACCAAGACTTAATGGGCCAAGGGCAATTTGGTCTTTTCCACCCAATTAAACCCTCAGCCCATATTCACCCAACTGAACTCACCCTCACCCTCTCACTTGAACATTCTCCAGCTGAAAGAAAAGAAAGGAAAAATAGAAGAGAAAGAAAGGAGGAGGGCGAGAAGGAGAGAGGAAGAAGAAGGTGAGGGAGATCACCAATCCAGCTGCATGTAAGTTATTCCTCCACCCTTCCATTCCATTTTCCATCCTCTTTCCTTTGATGTAAATTTCAGAAGCTAACCTCCATTCCTTCCCTAACTTCCATTTTCGGATTTGGTGCTCCAATGGTGTAGAAAGTGGAATCCTGAAACTTTCTATCTCCTTGCATCTTGGAGAAGAGGCTTTAACCTTGCATTTCGAGTTTGGGAGTAGATCAGTCACCTTGGGTTGCTGCCTCCACTGTTTCAGTAGTCAAGAGAGAGAGGGGTTGCTGTTTTGAAGTTTCAGTTGGTGCCCTTCGGTGTTCGTTCGTGAGTTCTCTCGTTCCGGTTATCGCACGTTTCGTCGAGAATCCTAGAGCGATCGTCAACGGGTGAGTTCTACTCACGGAATAGGGAAATAAATTAAATGATTTGAACCTTTGGCATAATCTGATATTTTATTGAAAATGTGTCTTTGAAGCTAAATTCTGAGTTTTTGGAAAAATGGGCGTTTTACAGTTTTGAATCCATAAACGAATTGAAATGATTTTGATGACAATTCTGAAATGAATATGTATTCTGGAATGCCTGGACATTTTTTGAGTTTCAGGAGTGATTGACATTAGGAATCGAATTGGGCGAAAACGGAGAGCGAAAATGAGAAAAAACTGTGAAATCTGGGACTGTTGCAGGACGCACGGGTCGTGCGCCCCTGGGCACGGATCGTGCGCCTGCGTCTGATGCCTGAACGTGCGT
>JAZGSX010000153.1:0-25000 GCA_039519185.1 Astragalus membranaceus
TCAAAATTGATACCTCTTTTCTTCTTGTTAAAGATCTGAAAAACCAAGTGATTTTGGGAACTCCATTCATAAGATCACTTTTTCCTTTTCAAATTACTGAAGAAGGTATTATAACCCAGCATTTGGGGCAACCAATCATTTTTAAGTTTTTAAGGAAAACTTTTGTTAAAAACTTAAACCCAATTTCTTTCAAAGAAAAGCAAATCAATTTTCTGAAAGATGAAATTTCTTTTAAGAATATTGATCAGCAACTCCTCAGAAATGAGAATCAATCCAAAGTCAAAGGTCTATTAGAACAAATACAGTCCACTATTTGTTCTGATCTTCCTAATGCTTTCTGGGAAAGGAAGAACCATATTGTGGAGCTCCCTTATGAAAAGGATTTCCATGAAAGGCAAATTCCCACCAAAGCAAGGCCTATCCAAATGAATCATGATCTTCTTCTTGTTTGTCAGAAGGAAATTAATGATCTTTTACAAAAGAACCTTATTCGCAAGAGTAAAAGTGCCTGGTCTTGCTCTGCTTTTTATGTCAATAAAAATGCAGAAATTGAAAGAGGTGCTCCTAGGCTTGTGATTAATTACAAACCTCTCAATCAAGCTCTTGCCTGGATTAGGTATCCTATTCCAAACAAGAAAGATCTTCTCAAACGTCTTCATGACGCAAAAATATTTTCAAAATTTGATATGAAGTCTGGCTTTTGGCAAATCCAGATAAAAGAAGAGGACAGGTATAAAACTGCTTTTACTGTCCCCTTTGGTCAATTTGAATGGAACGTTATGCCTTTTGGCTTAAAGAACGCTCCTTCTGAATTTCAAAGGATCATGAATGACATATTCAATGATTATGCTAAATTTGCCATTGTCTACATAGATGATGTGCTCATTTATTCTCAATCCTTTGATCAACATGTTAGACACATCAATACTTTTATGTCTATCATAAAGAAAAATGGTCTTGCTGTGTCTAAAACAAAAATCAATTTGTTCCAAACAAAGATCAGATTTCTTGGTCACAATATTCATCATGGAACCATTACTCCTATCACTAGGGCCATTGAGTTCTCTGATAAATTCCCCAATCAAATTACTGACAAAACTCAATTACAGAGATTTCTGGGTTGTCTAAACTATGTCTCAGATTTCTTTCCTCAGCTAAACAATCTCATCAAACCCCTCCATGATCGTCTAAAGAAGGATCCTCCTCTTTGGACTAATGTTCATACCAATATTGTCATTCAAATCAAAGCCCAGGTTAAAGAGCTACCCTGCCTCTACCTACCAAACCCAGAAGCCTTTAAAATTGTTGAAACTGATGCATCTGACATTGGTTATGGTGGTATTTTAAAGCAAAAGATTTCTGGAAAAGAACAAGTTATTGCTTTCACTTCTAAACATTGGAATCCTGCCCAGCAGAATTATTCCACAATCAAAAAAGAAGTTTTAGCAATTGTCTTATCTATTTCAAAATTCCAATCTGATTTACTAAATCAAAAATTCCTGGTTCGTGTAGATTGTAAGTCTGCAAAAGATATTCTGCAAAAGGATGTCAAGAATCTTGCATCTAAACAAATTTTTGCCAGATGGCAAGCAATTTTAAGTATATTTGATTTTGATATTGAATATCTTAAAGGTTCCAGTAATTCTCTTCCTGATTATCTTACTCGTGAGTATTTACAGGGACAGAGTTGATTACCTCAATTTTATCCTTAAGCATGATAATTGTACCAATTTCTGGGAAAAACTGCTTATCTTCTACCCTGGATCATGGTAATAGTAATACCAATTCTGGTATGAAAAACTGTTCCACCACCACCCTTGAACACGGTGATTGTAGTGTCTCCATAGACATGAAAAACTGTTCAGAAACCACCCTTGAACATGGTGATTGTAGTGTCTTCCCTGACATGAAAAACTGTTCATTTTCCTCTAACAATTTCTTGCAATACTGTAGTTTTCATTGTTACAGGAATATTCAGAATTGCAATCATAGCTTGAAGACAAGCACTAGTGGCGCCATCACCCACTATCTTGGTCAAAGATGCTCCATCAGTGGAATCCCTGTCATGATTCCATTTGTCCCCCACTACTTCTGTCATCATGCATAAAGCTGAAGACATATCTTAGTGGAACTTTTGTTGTGGACCCCTTGTCTCCCACTCAGAATGGTATCCAAGGCTCCACTATCTACAATCACTTGAGCTGTACAGAGCAACATTGGATCCTCTACAGTTCCAGTCAACCAAGTGTACAGTGCAGGTTACGCAAGTGCACAGTTCAAGTCATTCAAGTGCACAGTACCGGTTAGTAACTAGGTACTATTTATCTTTCAATCTATATAAGGAGGTGCTAGGCTCTTGTTAGAAACGCCTCTTCACCACACCTCACTTCAGAACTCTCTCTCTCTCTAAGTCTAGTGAGAAGTCAGAGCACTTGTGAGTCTTCAATCTTCTTCTTTCTTCTTTCAATCTTCAAACTTGTAACTCATAGATAGTTCTTCAACTATTTCAATCATGGAAGGCTTTGCCTCCTAAACACCTTCTGTAATATATTTTAAGTTTTTATTTTCTTAGTTGCTAGCCATAGTTACCTACTTCTACTTTCTGCTCTTTTAATTTCTTTTATCTTCTGATTCCGATCCCCACTTGGTATCAGAGCAACATCATAGCATACCCAGATAAGTAACCAATAGTTCAAAGTTAATATCTACATTCCTACTTCCACCATCTGGCTCTGATACCAAGTGGGGATCGGAATCAGAAGATAAAAGAAATTAAAAGAGCAGAAAGTAGAAGTAGGTAGCTATGGCTAGCAACTAAGAAAATAAAAGCTTAATTAATTACAGATGATTAGGAGGCAAAGCCTTCCATGGTTGAGATAGTTGAAGAACTATCTATGAGTTACAAGTTTGAAGATTGAAAGAAGAAAGAAGAAGAAGAAGAAGATTGAAGACTCACAAATGCTCTGACTTCTCACTAGACTTAGAGAGAGAGAGAGAGTGAGGTGTGGTGTGCAGAGGTGTTTCTAACAAGAGCCTAGCACCTCTATATATAGATTGAAAGATAAATAGTACCTAGTTACTAACCGGTACTATGCACTTGAGTGACCTGAACTGTACACTTGCGCAACCTGCACTGTGCACTTGGTTGACTGGAACTGTAGAGGATCCAATGTTGCTCTGGACAGCTCACTTGATTGAAGGTAGTGGAGCCTTGGATACCATTCTGAGTGGGAGACAAGGGGTCCACATCAAAAGTTCCACTAAGATATGTCTTCAGCTTTATGCAAGATGACAAGGATAGTGGGGGACAAGTGGAATCATGACAGGGATTCCACTGATGGAGCATCTTTGACCAAGATAGTGGGTAATGGCGTCACTAATGCTTGGCTATGATTGCAATTCTGAATACTCCTGCAGTAATGAAAACAACAGTATTGCAAGAAATTGTTAGGGAAAATGAACAGTTTTTCATGTCAGAGGAGACACTACAATCACCATGTTCAAGGGTGGTTTTTTGAACAGTTTTTCATGTCTATGGAGACACTACAATCACCATGTTCAAGGGTGGTGGTGGAACAGTTTTTCATACCAGAATTGGTACTACTATTACCATGATCCAGGGTAGAAGATAAGCAGTTTTTCCCAGAAACTGGTACAATTATCATGCTTAAGGATAAGTTTGAAAATGATTGAAAATAATCTTTCAAGGACTTAAACGAAGATCCAGAAAGAAAATTATAAAATTGTGATTCAAAAATCATGATAATCAACAAAGATCATCAGAGTAATAATCAAAGCTTCCTTCTTCAGAGTAATCTTTTGAAGGAGAGGATGAAGATGAAACAATAACTTGTTTCTTCTTACTATCCTTGTTTGAAGATGAAGGAGCTTCATTATTCCCAGATTGATTTTGAAGAAGTTTCATAATATTCTGGAGTTTTTCCAGAACGTCTTCTTCAGAGGTAGAACCTGCAATGGCTGCAGAAATTCTAGCCTTTTGGTTTAAAAACTTACAAGTTTCTGGGTCAGCAACTTGCAAGGCTTTTGAATTGGTTTTGAACCAATTGGTCACACCATCAGCAGATGCAGCAGAGGCATCAAGCTTAGGCCACCATTTGACAAAACCTTGTTTGTAAAAAGACAACAGATCTTTTGGGTGATGGAAATACCCAGTTTTGTATTGCCATGAAAATATCCATGACAAAGAGAAAGTAGAACAAAAATTCAACAAAATTGGGTAATTGTTGAGATCTTTGTTAAACCTTTTTTGAAAAATTTGAAATCCATTTTGGACTTCATTGGGGAAGATTTCTGGGCAAGGGCCAAAGAAATTCCACCATTGAAGGAACCAATTAGGAAAGGTATACTTGGTTTTCTTTTTAAAATAAATCAACCAAGAATGTTTGAAGGATTTATTTTGAAGTCCTAGGATAACGTAATCCCAGGCTTTGATGTAATCCCAGTAATTATAACCCATAGGGTCAAAAGGATGGGAGAACTTCTTTGTGGTATTTGGATTAGTCCCAAATGCAGAGGGTGTCAAAACATTAAGGATTTGGAAGGTTGAATGTGTGATGAGGGAATCATCTTTTGGGTCTTTGTAATGTTTGAGAGATATAGACTCAGTATCTACAAGGATAAATTCATAGAATTTCTGTGTCTTGTTTGATGCCAAAGGCAGGAAATGTGATTGGGGAGGAAAGATCTTTGCAGGGATCTTGTTTGGATCATCATTCCAGAACTCTGGTTCAATATGGGCAACAAAGAAGAAGCTTTCTCTGGGGACATATTGGGTTTGAGCAGGAGCAATGATTTTTTGTTTTTGACCAATGGTCAAGGTTGATTGTGGTTGGGCAGTGATAACCTGGGTTCTTGGGTTAGCACTTACTAATTGAGTTTTTTGGGTTTGGACAGCAAGATCTAAGGAAAGATATTGATTAAGATCACTTTCTTCAGCTATCTCAGCCCAAGTTTTTGTAGGAAGATTGGTCAATCCTTGGTTTTGAAAGGCTTGAAGGGTTTGGATAGGGAAGGCATAGTCTTCCTTAGTTTGCTTGTTTTGGGTGTTCTGGGGAGAAGACCCTGATTGAGATTCTGGTTGCTCTAGGGTAGGAACCCTAGTATAAGCTGAGGCATTAGGGTCAAGAGCACCCTTACCTCTTCCTCGACCTCTTCCTCTAGAAGAGGAAGCCCTGGAGGACATAATAATTTTGGCCCTGTAGATAAACACAGAAGAGTTAGAAAAGAAGACCTTCACATGGATATCTATGGCATTGTTACTAATCATAAAAATCCATAGTTCTTTATAATTAGCTTGATTAATATGATTAAAAAGATAAATTAATTTGCAAAAGAAGCACAAATTAATATGGTTGAAGGTATAAACTAAATTGTTAAAGATATACAAAATAGCTTGATTTTGATAAGTTTGCTTTTGGAAAGCAGGATTTAAAACCCTTCTAGAATTGGGAGAATTTTTACCAGTTAGAATAGTAAAAATACCAGTAAGAATAGTAAGAGGAACTATACTACTAATATTGCTATTATCCTTCTGGGTTTTTGTTCTGGTAAAAATATCAGAAACAAGATTAAATAAGGTGGGTTGCCCCAGATAACAGACATTGATGTTATTTGGAGAAATTTGGAAAGAAAACAACATGGCTGGGGATTCCCAGATGAGTCTATTCTTAAAGTTTTTAAGAATAAACGGATTACTGAAGTCATAAATGGCAAGAGTAGGATTGATAATGCAAGAGCCATGCTTTGAACTACCAATAAAGATTTCTAACCATTTATAGGTTTTGGATATGATATTGGGACTAAGCTCAATGGTTCTAAGCTCAGCAAGAATCCTATCATATCTATTTGGTTTGCCATCTCTGCAGATGACTCTAATATTGTCCTTCACCTTGGGGTCAAGCTTAATATTTTTAAGCCTATAAATGATAATACACCCAGGGTTCTTATGGCCAAGTTTGCCACAAGTGAAGCAGTAAGGTTTTTTCCTGGGTTTACCAGGTTGCTTCAAAGGGGGACTGTTGGTAATGGGTATCTCAGGTTTGGTTTTATTGCAAATGCAACAAGTTTCTGAGACTTGATTAGTGCTATGAGACCTAATTTTGGTTTTAGGTTTTTTGGCTTTCTTCTGAGGGATAGGGCAATACCTAGCAGTATGGCCAAGATTCCTGCATCTGAAGCATTTGATGGTTTCTGCTAAGGAGGTGGTAAAAATCGTTTTACTAGATTTAACACCTTTAGCAGGGGAATTATTGAGAGCTTTTACTTTAATTAAGTCAAGCTGCTCATTAATTCTGGATAAGAATTCTTCCTGGTTAGTTTGCTGAAGAACTGGTTTGATGATAGGTTTCTCTAGCTGGGTAGGGATACCTAGAGAGTCAAGAAGCTTAGTCTGTTCTAAGGATTTTCTGGGATGCTTAGAATGGACAACAGGTATATCCTGTTTAGCTTTGGAAACAGAAGATTGAAAAGGGTAATTGATACCTTTTCTAATGGCATAATCACTAAACCATTTGAAGAAGGGGGTATAATGGTTGGTTTTTCTGAGAAATTTGTAAAATTTCTCTCTGATTGCTATACGTTTGTGTCCCTGGTAATGCTGAAAGATCCATTTTTTATGAGGAGACCATTCCTCTAAATGAAGTTCTTTCCTAAAGGACTCTTTAATGATATTTTCAGTTAATATCATCATAAACATTATTCATGGAGGAAAGGGTTGGAGATTGGATAGATCTTTGGTCATCTTCCTCCTTCTGGTAGGAGGTTTCTACAGGGGTTGTGGGTTTGAATCCCTGCAGATGGATAGTGGAGCCATCATGAGATGTTCCAATATCTGGTTTGGGGAACATACTAGAGAAAGACCTTCTTGAAGGTTCTCTGGAGAAGGATCTCCTGGAGAGAGTTCCTCTAGCAGTATTGAAATCTTCCTCAGACCTAAGAGACCTAGGGATGGAGAAGGAGTTAGATCTGTTGAAAACAAGATTAACTCTTCCAGATTGATGCTGGATAACATCCTGGAATTCTGGTGTTACTCTAGGTGCTGTGGGAGCAGCTCTATCTAAAGTCCAGGTTTCAGGAAGTGTTATATCACTCCATTGAATGGTTTTGGGCACAATAACATTGGCCTTGGATTGGTCTGTGAGAAATAAAATGGTTTCTCCAGACTTTTGACATTTGGTTTTTAAGAAATTGGATCTGATTGAGTTCATAACTTTGTATTGAACTCTGTACAGCAGGGCTATAGGAACAGATCCTTCTTTCATGTCAAAACCATGACACTTGACATTAAGATGAAGAACATCCATAATGTTTCTGTCTTCCAGGCTTACAGTTAGATCTGGAAAACAATTAAAAAAGATTGGGCCATGGATAAGGCTAGTTTCCACAGTTCCTAATAAGGAATCCTGGAACTGATTATGGCGAGCATCTCTTAAACAAAGCAATACTGCAACGTTAAGAGATTCCCTGGTAAGAGGCTTCATTCCTACCTGAACACTTCCAATGTGTAGGTAGTTGAAGTTCTTAGCTTTGTGATCTTTTATACTCTTCTCAGATAGAAGATGGAATTCTTCATCATCTGTTCTGAGTATAAATTTTTGTTCAACAGTTCTAACGATAAAGTCAGATCTGCTAAAGAAAGATTTTTGATTGTTGTAAAGATCTTTGTGAGATATTTTTGGGATATCCCAATCATCAAGATCTTGATTGATGTCTTCGAAATGAATTTCTTCTTTGAAGACTTTGTTTGATAAAGATTGTTTCTCAGAGAGAGAAGAAGATGAAGTTGATGCGCGAGAAGAACAAGAGAAACGTGAGGAAAGAGCTTTAAACATTTTGATAAATTTTTCCTCACCCATTAGCATCACAGCCTTCACTTGGTTTTACCAGAAATATAAATATTATCATATGAACTAATAACTACTTTCTGAGGCATGCTTCTGGGATTAACCTTGTTATGTTCTAGGAACAAAATATTGCCACCGTGCTGGATATTAAAACTTGGATAAAATAATTATTTTCTGTATTTATACTTCAGAGTGTGGTCCAAGTATTACTCAAGTCGAAATACTAAGTAAGCACTGAAATACATCTAGAAGATTAAACCAATAAATACATAATACATATTCCTTTTGTTTGATGATCAAAATGAAACGATTTTTCTAGAAAAATACTTCCTCAATAAACCCAAGTAAATCATGAGTAACCCTATTCCATAACTAGTCAAAATGGCCGGCTCGTCTTACTCCCTCTGCGAGACTATGGCACTCGTTATGACTCCCCACATCTATGGAGGTATTACAACACTGCTGCTAAAATACTTGTTTTAAAGAATGTTATACGTCAAAGAGTTTTTCTTTGAAAAAGGTTTTTGAAAACGATTTATGATCATCAACCAAGTTTTTGGAGGAACAATATTATGCAGGGAATTGGTTCTAAGTAGATATATAGCAGGATACAGAAGAGTTTTTGACTTAAGAACACAAAGGAAATATCTGCAAAATATAAACATAGATAAATAATGTTTTCATTCAATAACCTTAATAGGTTTAAATATAGTTATAAAAAAGTAGACTAATTGTTTATGGGATTACTCAGGTAACTGATATTGCTTGCAACAAGCTCACAGAGAAGCCTTTGTAAAAACACCTTTGAAATATATGACATGAACTCAGAGTACGTGGCGTTGTTGATCACAAGTCAGAGATTCATTCCTGGGAATTCTCACAAGATAGAATAGGAGGTAGAACTATCCATGTACTATCCATATAAGAACATTCTCAAGAACTATCTGGCACACGAAGTCCAGGCCTCTAGTGAGTGCTTTCCAGCCTTTATACTTGAGCTATGAAATAATTTCTCAGGCCTTAGTAGAGAACTACCAAAGAGCCATAGACAAGAAGTACACTTGTAGTATAACATTTAAGAAAATATAATTTTAGAGTTAATATCCATACCTGGCACATATGAGTTAAGAACAAATCAAGAGCAACATCATAGCATACCCAGATAAGTAACCAACAGTTCAAAGTTAATATCTACATTCCTACTTCCACCATCTGGCTCTGATACCAAGTGGGGATCGGAATCAGAAGATAAAAGAAATTAAAAGAGCAGAAAGTAGAAGTAGGTAGCTATGGCTAGCATACCCAGATAAGTAACCAACAGTTCAAAGTTAATATCTACATTCCTACTTCCACCATCTGGCTCTGATACCAAGTGGGGATCGGAATCAGAAGATAAAAGAAATTAAAAGAGCAGAAAGTAGAAGTAGGTAGCTATGGCTAGCAACTAAAAAAACTTAAAATATATTACAGAAGGTGTTTAGGAGGCAAAGCCTTCCATGATTGAAATAGTTGAAGAACTATCTATGAGTTACAAGTTTGAAGATTGAAAGAAGAAAGAAGAAGATTGAAGACTCACAAGTGCTCTGACTTCTCACTAGACTTAGAGAGAGAGAGAGTTCTGAAGTGAGGTGTGGTGAAGAGGTGTTTCTAACAAGAGCCTAGCACCTCCTTATATAGATTGAAAGATAAATAGTACCTAGTTACTAACCGGTACTGTGCACTTGAATGACTTGAACTGTGCACTTGCGTAACCTGCACTGTACACTTGGTTGACTGGAACTGTAGAGGATCCAATGTTGCTCTGTACAGCTCAAGTGATTGTAGATAGTGGAGCCTTGGATACCATTCTGAGTGGGAGACAAGGGGTCCACAACAAAAGTTCCACTAAGATATGTCTTCAGCTTTATGCATGATGACAGAAGTAGTGGGGGACAAATGGAATCATGACAGGGATTCCACTGATGGAGCATCTTTGACCAAGATAGTGGGTGATGGCGCCACTAGTGCTTGTCTTCAAGCTATGATTGCAATTCTGAATATTCCTGTAACAATGAAAACTACAGTATTGCAAGAAATTGTTAGAGGAAAATGAACAGTTTTTCATGTCAGGGAAGACACTACAATCACCATGTTCAAGGGTGGTTTCTGAACAGTTTTTCATGTCTATGGAGACACTACAATCACCGTGTTCAAGGGTGGTGGTGGAACAGTTTTTCATACCAGAATTGGTATTACTATTACCATGATCCAGGGTAGAAGATAAGCAGTTTTTCCCAGAAATTGGTACAATTATCATGCTTAAGGATAAAATTGAGGTAATCAACTCTGTCCCTGTAAATACTCACGAGTAAGATAATCAGGAAGAGAATTACTGGAACCTTTAAGATATTCAATATCAAAATCAAATATACTTAAAATTGCTTGCCATCTGGCAAAAATTTGTTTAGATGCAAGATTCTTGACATCCTTTTGCAGAATATCTTTTGCAGACTTGCAATCTACACGAACCAGGAATTTTTGATTTAGTAAATCAGATTGGAATTTTGAAATAGATAAGACAATTGCTAAAACTTCTTTTTTGATTGTGGAATAATTCTGCTGGGCAGGATTCCAATGTTTAGAAGTGAAAGCAATAACTTGTTCTTTTCCAGAAATCTTTTGCTTTAAAATACCACCATAACCAATGTCAGATGCATCAGTTTCAACAATTTTAAAGGCTTCTGGGTTTGGTAGGTAGAGGCAGGGTAGCTCTTTAACCTGGGCTTTGATTTGAATGACAATATTGGTATGAACATTAGTCCAAGGAGGAGGATCCTTCTTTAGACGATCATGGAGGGGTTTGATGAGATTGTTTAGCTGAGGAAAGAAATCTGAGACATAGTTTAGACAACCCAGAAATCTCTGTAATTGAGTTTTGTCAGTAATTTGATTGGGGAATTTATCAGAGAACTCAATGGCCCTAGTGATAGGAGTAATGGTTCCATGATGAATATTGTGACCAAGAAATCTGATCTTTGTTTGGAACAAATTGATTTTTGTTTTAGACACAGCAAGACCATTTTTCTTTATGATAGACATAAAAGTATTGATGTGTCTAACATGTTGATCAAAGGATTGAGAATAAATGAGCACATCATCTATGTAGACAATGGCAAATTTAGCATAATCATTGAATATGTCATTCATGATCCTTTGAAATTCAGAAGGAGCGTTCTTTAAGCCAAAAGGCATAACGTTCCATTCAAATTGACCAAAGGGGACAGTAAAAGCAGTTTTATACCTGTCCTCTTCTTTTATCTGGATTTGCCAAAAGCCAGACTTCATATCAAATTTTGAAAATATTTTTGCGTCATGAAGACGTTTGAGAAGATCTTTCTTGTTTGGAATAGGATACCTAATCCAGGCAAGAGCTTGATTGAGAGGTTTGTAATTAATCACAAGCCTAGGAGCACCTCTTTCAATTTCTGCATTTTTATTGACATAAAAAGCAGAGCAAGACCAGGCACTTTTACTCTTGCGAATAAGGTTCTTTTGTAAAAGATCATTAATTTCCTTCTGACAAACAAGAAGAAGATCATGATTCATTTGGATAGGCCTTGCTTTGGTGGGAATTTGCCTTTCATGGAAATCCTTTTCATAAGGGAGCTCCACAATATGGTTCTTCCTTTCCCAGAAAGCATTAGGAAGATCAGAACAAATAGTGGACTGTATTTGTTCTAATAGACCTTTGACTTTGGATTGATTCTCATTTCTGAGGAGTTGCTGATCAATATTCTTAAAAGAAATTTCATCTTTCAGAAAATTGATTTGCTTTTCTTTGAAAGAAATTGGGTTTAAGTTTTTAACAAAAGTTTTCCTTAAAAACTTAAAAATGATTGGTTGCCCCAAATGCTGGGTTATAATACCTTCTTCAGTAATTTGAAAAGGAAAAAGTGATCTTATGAATGGAGTTCCCAAAATCACTTGGTTTTTCAGATCTTTAACAAGAAGAAAAGAGGTATCAATTTTGAAATTGTTGTTCTCAATGATAGCTGAGGACAATTTGTAATTGATTTTTAACTTAGAACCATTAGCAGCACTAAGTTGTTCAGAGGTCTTTTCAAAGTATTTGGTTGGAATAAGACCTTCTAAAATGCAATTTGAATCTGCGCCTGTATCAAATAAGGCCACAGTTTCGAGGATAAAATCATTGATAATAATTTTGATGTTTATGTAAAACTTTTGAATTTTTACATAATTGATGAGACCAACAAAATCTTCAGCATCTCTATCAGAATCAGGGACACTAGAAGAGGAACTGGAATTGGCCTCACAATTATTCCAATGGTCAATAATGGATTGTTGGTTGGCCTGGTTTTCTTTCAGTTTATTGACCTCAACTTTCAGGTTGTTGATTTCATACTGAAGGTCTTGGATGGTAACAGGTTTGATGCTAGTTTTTTCTAGTCTTTTGAAAGTCTCTTTGAGGCTATACTTGTTGGTAACCAAAGGACTTTTGGGAGGTTTTGTCTCAAGAGAGGACCTGAGTTTATCAAGATATTTTCCTCTTTCCTGAGGGTCAGGGATGGCATTTATGGCCTCAAGGAGAAGATCTTGTTCTTTGGTAAGAACATTGATATTGCTGGAGGAATCAGATTCAGCACAATCATCATCCTGGATTTGATTCAAGTTTTCAGAAGGCTGGTCAGAGGATTCTTCTGAAGATTGGGCTAATAAACCATTAATCTTGTTTTCAATATCTGATCCAAGATTAAGGGCTTTAAGTTGATTAATAACCCTGCAATTTCTGCTTATATGGCCAGGTTTTCCACATTTGAAGCAGACAATGGGTTTTCTATCATTATTTTCATAATGATTCTTGGTTTGGCCAGCATTTCTAGGTCCTGGTTTCCTAGGTCCTGGTTTCCTATCTCTGTAATAATCAGGTCTAGGTAAAGTGCTGATAGGTTTGGGTTTGGTTTTGGTCTTTTTGGCACAAGGGAGACCAAATTGCTCACAGAAGGTTCCTAAATCTTTACGATTTTGAGCCTTCTCTTTGGCTAATTGTTGCTGAATTTTGTCATCTTGACAGATTTTTAAAGCAACACGTTGGATGATGGCAATAAGCTGACCATAACTTAATTCCTGATAGGGAATATTTCCATTAGGGTCTTGGTTGCGGAGTTTGTCCCTAACCTTATCACCTAAAGATTTGGGAAGACCTGCAAGGAACTTCTCCTTCCAGAAAGCTTGTTGGCTATCTTCTCTGGTATAGACTCTTGTAAGGAAAGTGTCTTTATACCATCTGAAGTCACCAAGGGTTTTACACCTGAGATTGGACAACAATTCAGCAGATCTATCCTTAATTAAGGAGGAATCTCCTATGAAGTGTTGGGCTATGGTGAAGATTAGAGTGCTGACAGCATCAGGGATCTGAATCCCATTCTCAAGAATGGGTTCACCACTAGATTCCCTTTTGACAGCATTAATGATGGAAAACTTTTCTCCATCACTAAGGTAATTGTCCCACCAACCTTTGAGTTGACCACAGAACCCTGCAATGAGGATTTCTACAATCATTTCTTCTGGACAATTGTTGGAGGTTTCGTAAGCAGTGGCTACCATAGTCATGTTTTGAAGGATTTTGGTAATACCATACTCATTTTCTCCATCAATGTTCCATTCATAGACATTGTTGGCGCTAAAGCTTTTGAAATTGGTTTCCTTTTCTTCTAAAAGAAGATCAGGAGCAGTGGCTCTAGGGTAGTAGAGTTTGGTTTCCCTTCGCCATTGGTTCTTGGGGTTGTAAATGATTGGGTTAAGCTGATCCTTAGAGGGGTTTTCTTCTGAATATTCAGAAGAAGCTCCTTCCATCATATGGATTCCCTTTTGGGGAGTTTGGGGAGAAGGTGTATCAGGGATAGTTACTTTGAGGAGAGCTATGTGCTCTTTGACTTTGTCAAGAAGTTCGCCTTGAACTTCAATAGTTTCTTCTTTGATTTTTGAACTTTTTAGCTGGGAAGCTCTAAAGTTTTTAGATACCCTATAAGGTTTGAATAAGGGTTTTTCAATTTTGGTAGAAGAAGATGACTCTGGTTTGGAGGAGGCATCAAGGTTTCTACTGAATTTGGAATCTCCTAAGGCTTGGAGATACTTATTTGTGTAATTGGATTGTTCCATGAGATCTTTAATGTCTCTGGCTGTTATGGGACCATCATCAGTCCTTGTTTTGAAGGGGGCTGCCATGGCAGGAGTAGATTGGCTATTGAGGGAAAAGGCACCTTTAGGTGGTAATTCCGATTGGACCATATGGCCATCTTTTAGATGCCATATAGTGAAAACATCTAAGGGTTTTCTCCCAATTAATTCATCTTGGAAGGGATAATTGATATTCTTCTTGATGGTGTACGCATGAAACCAATCAAAGAAAGGAATATTAAATTTGATTTTTTCAAGAAATTTATAGTACCTTTTCCAAATGGATTTCCTATTTATTCCTTGATAATTTTTGAAGAACCAGTCTCTTTGAAGAGACCACTCTTGAGAGTAAAAATCTTTTTTGAGAGAGATTTTATCAATTGTAAAAGATTGATTAAGATCTTTGCTAAGATCTTGATTGGTATTTTCTGGAATTAAAAGCATGTTTGAAGGCGTAGGAATAGGAGACATGAAGAGAGAGTGAGGAAGGCAAGAAAACGTTTTGTTTTAAGAGATTTAAGTATTCCTCACCCATAAGTATCACAGCCTTCACTTGGTTTTACCAGAAATATAAATATTAACATATGAACTAATAACTACTTTCTGAGGCATGCTTCTGGGATTAACCTTGTTATGTTCTAGGAACAAAATATTGCCACCGTGCTGGATATTAAAACTTGGATAAAATAATTATTTTCTGTATTTATACTTCAGAGTGTGGTCCAAGTATTACTCAAGTCGAAATACTAAGTAAGCACTGAAATACATCTAGAAGATTAAACCAATAAATACATAATACATATTCCTTTTGTTTGATGATCAAAATGAAACGATTTTTCTAGAAAAATACTTCCTCAATAAACCCAAGTAAATCATGAGTAACCCTATTCCATAACTAGTCAAAATGGCCGGCTCGTCTTACTCCCTCTGCGAGATAAGTTTTTCATGAGTAACTAGTCAAATACATCTGTAAGTATTTGTGTAAGTATTTGTAAAAATTAAAAGAAATTAAAAGAATTTGGAATCTCCTACTTCTACTTTCAATCATGATTTACTTGGGTTTATTGAGGAAGTATTTTTCTAGAAAAATCGTTTCATTTTGATCATCAAACAAAAGGAATATGTATTATGTATTTATTGGTTTAATCTTCTAGATGTATTTCAGTGCTTACTTAGTATTTCGACTTGAGTAATACTTGGACCACACTCTGAAGTATAAATACAGAAAATAATTATTTTATCCAAGTTTTAATATCCAGCACGGTGGCAATATTTTGTTCCTAGAACATAACAAGGTTAATCCCAGAAGCATGCCTCAGAAAGTAGTTATTAGTTCATATGTTAATATTTATATTTCTGGTAAAACCAAGTGAAGGCTGTGATACTTATGGGTGAGGAATACTTAAATCTCTTAAAACAAAACGTTTTCTTGCCTTCCTCACTCTCTCTTCATGTCTCCTATTCCTACGCCTTCAAACATGCTTTTAATTCCAGAAAATACCAATCAAGATCTTAGCAAAGATCTTAATCAATCTTTTACAATTGATAAAATCTCTCTCAAAAAAGATTTTTACTCTCAAGAGTGGTCTCTTCAAAGAGACTGGTTCTTCAAAAATTATCAAGGAATAAATAGGAAATCCATTTGGAAAAGGTACTATAAATTTCTTGAAAAAATCAAATTTAATATTCCTTTCTTTGATTGGTTTCATGCGTACACCATCAAGAAGAATATCAATTATCCCTTCCAAGATGAATTAATTGGGAGAAAACCCTTAGATGTTTTCACTATATGGCATCTAAAAGATGGCCATATGGTCCAATCGGAATTACCACCTAAAGGTGCCTTTTCCCTCAATAGCCAATCTACTCCTGCCATGGCAGCCCCCTTCAAAACAAGGACTGATGATGGTCCCATAACAGCCAGAGACATTAAAGATCTCATGGAACAATCCAATTACACAAATAAGTATCTCCAAGCCTTAGGAGATTCCAAATTCAGTAGAAACCTTGATGCCTCCTCCAAACCAGAGTCATCTTCTTCTACCAAAATTGAAAAACCCTTATTCAAACCTTATAGGGTATCTAAAAACTTTAGAGCTTCCCAGCTAAAAAGTTCAAAAATCAAAGAAGAAACTATTGAAGTTCAAGGCGAACTTCTTGACAAAGTCAAAGAGCACATAGCTCTCCTCAAAGTAACTATCCCTGATACACCTTCTCCCCAAACTCCCCAAAAGGGAATCCATATGATGGAAGGAGCTTCTTCTGAATATTCAGAAGAAAACCCCTCTAAGGATCAGCTTAACCCAATCATTTACAACCCCAAGAACCAATGGCGAAGGGAAACCAAACTCTACTACCCTAGAGCCACTGCTCCTGATCTTCTTTTAGAAGAAAAGGAAACCAATTTCAAAAGCTTTAGCGCCAACAATGTCTATGAATGGAACATTGATGGAGAAAATGAGTATGGTATTACCAAAATCCTTCAAAACATGACTATGGTAGCCACTGCTTACGAAACCTCCAACAATTGTCCAGAAGAAATGATTGTAGAAATCCTCATTGCAGGGTTCTGTGGTCAACTCAAAGGTTGGTGGGACAATTACCTTAGTGATGGAGAAAAGTTTTCCATCATTAATGCTGTCAAAAGGGAATCTAGTGGTGAACCCATTCTTGAGAATGGGATTCAGATCCCTGATGCTGTCAGCACTCTAATCTTCACCATAGCCCAACACTTCATAGGAGATTCCTCCTTAATTAAGGATAGATCTGCTGAATTGTTGTCCAATCTCAGGTGTAAAACCCTTGGTGACTTCAGATGGTATAAAGACACTTTCCTTACAAGAGTCTATACCAGAGAAGATAGCCAACAAGCTTTCTGGAAGGAGAAGTTCCTTGCAGGTCTTCCCAAATCTTTAGGTGATAAGGTTAGGGACAAACTCCGCAACCAAGACCCTAATGGAAATATTCCCTATCAGGAATTAAGTTATGGTCAGCTTATTGCCATCATCCAACGTGTTGCTTTAAAAATCTGTCAAGATGACAAAATTCAGCAACAATTAGCCAAAGAGAAGGCTCAAAATCGTAAAGATTTAGGAACCTTCTGTGAGCAATTTGGTCTCCCTTGTGCCAAAAAGACCAAAACCAAACCCAAACCTATCAGCACTTTACCTAGACCTGATTATTACAGAGATAGGAAACCAGGACCTAGGAAACCAGGACCTAGAAATGCTGGCCAAACCAAGAATCATTATGAAAATAATGATAGAAAACCCATTGTCTGCTTCAAATGTGGAAAACCTGGCCATATAAGCAGAAATTGCAGGGTTATTAATCAACTTAAAGCCCTTAATCTTGGATCAGATATTGAAAACAAGATTAATGGTTTATTAGCCCAATCTTCAGAAGAATCCTCTGACCAGCCTTCTGAAAACTTGAATCAAATCCAGGATGATGATTGTGCTGAATCTGATTCCTCCAGCAATATCAATGTTCTTACCAAAGAACAAGATCTTCTCCTTGAGGCCATAAATGCCATCCCTGACCCTCAGGAAAGAGGAAAATATCTTGATAAACTCAGGTCCTCTCTTGAGACAAAACCTCCCAAAAGTCCTTTGGTTACCAACAAGTATAGCCTCAAAGAGACTTTCAAAAGACTAGAAAAAACTAGCATCAAACCTGTTACCATCCAAGACCTTCAGTATGAAATCAACAACCTGAAAGTTGAGGTCAATAAACTGAAAGAAAACCAGGCCAACCAACAATCCATTATTGACCATTGGAATAATTGTGAGGCCAATTCCAGTTCCTCTTCTAGTGTCCCTGATTCTGATAGAGATGCTGAAGATTTTGTTGGTCTCATCAATTATGTAAAAATTCAAAAGTTTTACATAAACATCAAAATTATTATCAATGATTTTATCCTCGAAACTGTGGCCTTATTTGATACAGGCGCAGATTCAAATTGCATTTTAGAAGGTCTTATTCCAACCAAATACTTTGAAAAGACCTCTGAACAACTTAGTGCTGCTAATGGTTCTAAGTTAAAAATCAATTACAAATTGTCCTCAGCTATCATTGAGAACAACAATTTCAAAATTGATACCTCTTTTCTTCTTGTTAAAGATCTGAAAAACCAAGTGATTTTGGGAACTCCATTCATAAGATCACTTTTTCCTTTTCAAATTACTGAAGAAGGTATTATAACCCAGCATTTGGGGCAACCAATCATTTTTAAGTTTTTAAGGAAAACTTTTGTTAAAAACTTAAACCCAATTTCTTTCAAAGAAAAGCAAATCAATTTTCTGAAAGATGAAATTTCTTTTAAGAATATTGATCAGCAACTCCTCAGAAATGAGAATCAATCCAAAGTCAAAGGTCTATTAGAACAAATACAGTCCACTATTTGTTCTGATCTTCCTAATGCTTTCTGGGAAAGGAAGAACCATATTGTGGAGCTCCCTTATGAAAAGGATTTCCATGAAAGGCAAATTCCCACCAAAGCAAGGCCTATCCAAATGAATCATGATCTTCTTCTTGTTTGTCAGAAGGAAATTAATGATCTTTTACAAAAGAACCTTATTCGCAAGAGTAAAAGTGCCTGGTCTTGCTCTGCTTTTTATGTCAATAAAAATGCAGAAATTGAAAGAGGTGCTCCTAGGCTTGTGATTAATTACAAACCTCTCAATCAAGCTCTTGCCTGGATTAGGTATCCTATTCCAAACAAGAAAGATCTTCTCAAACGTCTTCATGACGCAAAAATATTTTCAAAATTTGATATGAAGTCTGGCTTTTGGCAAATCCAGATAAAAGAAGAGGACAGGTATAAAACTGCTTTTACTGTCCCCTTTGGTCAATTTGAATGGAACGTTATGCCTTTTGGCTTAAAGAACGCTCCTTCTGAATTTCAAAGGATCATGAATGACATATTCAATGATTATGCTAAATTTGCCATTGTCTACATAGATGATGTGCTCATTTATTCTCAATCCTTTGATCAACATGTTAGACACATCAATACTTTTATGTCTATCATAAAGAAAAATGGTCTTGCTGTGTCTAAAACAAAAATCAATTTGTTCCAAACAAAGATCAGATTTCTTGGTCACAATATTCATCATGGAACCATTACTCCTATCACTAGGGCCATTGAGTTCTCTGATAAATTCCCCAATCAAATTACTGACAAAACTCAATTACAGAGATTTCTGGGTTGTCTAAACTATGTCTCAGATTTCTTTCCTCAGCTAAACAATCTCATCAAACCCCTCCATGATCGTCTAAAGAAGGATCCTCCTCCTTGGACTAATGTTCATACCAATATTGTCATTCAAATCAAAGCCCAGGTTAAAGAGCTACCCTGCCTCTACCTACCAAACCCAGAAGCCTTTAAAATTGTTGAAACTGATGCATCTGACATTGGTTATGGTGGTATTTTAAAGCAAAAGATTTCTGGAAAAGAACAAGTTATTGCTTTCACTTCTAAACATTGGAATCCTGCCCAGCAGAATTATTCCACAATCAAAAAAGAAGTTTTAGCAATTGTCTTATCTATTTCAAAATTCCAATCTGATTTACTAAATCAAAAATTCCTGGTTCGTGTAGATTGCAAGTCTGCAAAAGATATTCTGCAAAAGGATGTCAAGAATCTTGCATCTAAACAAATTTTTGCCAGATGGCAAGCAATTTTAAGTATATTTGATTTTGATATTGAATATCTTAAAGGTTCCAGTAATTCTCTTCCTGATTATCTTACTCGTGAGTATTTACAGGGACAGAGTTGATTACCTCAATTTTATCCTTAAGCATGATAATTGTACCAATTTCTGGGAAAAACTGCTTATCTTCTACCCTGGATCATGGTAATAGTAATACCAATTCTGGTATGAAAAACTGTTCCACCACCACCCTTGAACACGGTGATTGTAGTGTCTCCATAGACATGAAAAACTGTTCAGAAACCACCCTTGAACATGGTGATTGTAGTGTCTTCCCTGACATGAAAAACTGTTCATTTTCCTCTAACAATTTCTTGCAATACTGTAGTTTTCATTGTTACAGGAATATTCAGAATTGCAATCATAGCTTGAAGACAAGCACTAGTGGCGCCATCACCCACTATCTTGGTCAAAGATGCTCCATCAGTGGAATCCCTGTCATGATTCCATTTGTCCCCCACTACTTCTGTCATCATGCATAAAGCTGAAGACATATCTTAGTGGAACTTTTGTTGTGGACCCCTTGTCTCCCACTCAGAATGGTATCCAAGGCTCCACTATCTACAATCACTTGAGCTGTACAGAGCAACATTGGATCCTCTACAGTTCCAGTCAACCAAGTGTACAGTGCAGGTTACGCAAGTGCACAGTTCAAGTCATTCAAGTGCACAGTACCGGTTAGTAACTAGGTACTATTTATCTTTCAATCTATATAAGGAGGTGCTAGGCTCTTGTTAGAAACACCTCTTCACCACACCTCACTTCAGAACTCTCTCTCTCTCTAAGTCTAGTGAGAAGTCAGAGCACTTGTGAGTCTTCAATCTTCTTCTTTCTTCTTTCAATCTTCAAACTTGTAACTCATAGATAGTTCTTCAACTATTTCAATCATGGAAGGCTTTGCCTCCTAAACACCTTCTGTAATATATTTTAAGTTTTTATTTTCTTAGTTGCTAGCCATAGCTACCTACTTCTACTTTCTGCTCTTTTAATTTCTTTTATCTTCTGATTACAAGTGGGGATCGGAATCAGAAGATAAAAGAAATTAAAAGAGCAGAAAGTAGAAGTAGGTAGCTATGGCTAGCAACTAAGAAAATAAAAGCTTAATTAATTACAGATGATTAGGAGGCAAAGCCTTCCATGGTTGAGATAGTTGAAGAACTATCTATGAGTTACAAGTTTGAAGATTGAAAGAAGAAAGAAGAAGAAGAAGAAGATTGAAGACTCACAAATGCTCTGACTTCTCACTAGACTTAGAGAGAGAGAGAGTGAGGTGTGGTGTGCAGAGGTGTTTCTAACAAGTGTAACACCCTAAATGATTTAATTAAGTAATTGATTAAATTATTTAAAGTGTTGCACTAATTTTGATTAAATTATAATATAGCATTTTATTTAATTGAAGGGGATGGCATTGGAAATACCGGAACTGCAAGTGATGGCCCAAGAAGCCCAAGCCCATTGGCTTAGGCGCTCCTTTAGGCGCTAGGGGTCTAGGTTTTCGCCTCAGTTGTGCCAAAAGAGAGAAAGAAGTCGAAGGAGAGGAGAAGAGAAAGCAAAAGGCGACCTCAAGCTAAGGAGTTAGGGTTTCGTTCATCTTGATTCTAGAGAGAGAGAGGGAGGGCGCGAATCGTGAGAGAGGGAAGAAGAAGGAGAAGATTCTTTGTTGCGGTGGTTTGTCGGTGTTTCGGTGGAAAGAGCTCTATTTTCGGCATAATCAAGGTAAGGGGAGTCTCACTCTATAATAGAGAGTATAATAGGTTGTATGTAGATCATAGGGTCTTATTTGATGTTGTTTGATAATTAGTTGATTGTTTGGATTGGTTGAAATTGAAGAATTGTATGATGAAATCGATTCCCTATGCTAAGGTTAGGATTTCATATTTTGATTTTGTGTCTTGATGTGTTCTTAATGTATAAGTGTGAAATTGAAGTTGTTGGTATGAGTTTAACATGTTTCATGATTGTTGTGTGATTTGATTTGGAAAAGAAATTGGGAATTTGAGGTTTGGTGAGTGTTGGGACGCATGGGGCGCCAAGTGCCTAGGGAAATGGCGCCCTGTGTACTGTAGCAGTGAGCTTGTGTGGTGTTGTGTATGTTGTTTGCTGCCTGGGCGCTGTTCTGGTTGCTGGAGTGGCGCCAAGGTGCTGCCTATGTCTAAACATGGCGCACAAAGGGTGTTTTTGGGTAAAACTCAGTTTCTGAACATATATTCCCGAGCCAAATTTTGTATTCACCTGACCAAATTGTATTTTAAGCACTTTGGCTAAAGAATTTTCAGTTTTGCACGCGTTGTTTTGAAATGGTCCTATTGGGCATAGTTTTAGCTTGTGTAAAGGGGGCTTTGCGTGCAAATCAATTTCTGAACATATTTTCCCGAGCCAAATTTTGTATTCACCTGACCAAATTGTATTTTAAGCACTTTGGCTAAAGAATTTTCAGTTTTGCACGCGTTGTTTTGAAATGGTCCTATTGGGCATAGTTTTAGCTTGTGTAAAGGGGGCTTTGCGTGCAAATCAATTTCTGAACATATTTTCCCGAGCCAAATTTTGTATTCACCTGACCAAATTGTATTTTAAGCACTTTGGCTAAAGAATTTTCAGTTTTGCACGCGTTGTTTTGAAATGGTCCTATTGGGCATAGTTTTAGCTTGTGTAAAGGGGGCTTTGCGTGCAAATCACTTTCTAAACATATTTTCCCGAGCCAAATTTTGTATTCACCTGACCAAATTGTATTTTAAGCACTTTGGCTAAAGAATTTTCAGTTTTGCACGCATTGTTTTGAAATGGTCCTATTGGGCATAGTTTTAGCTTGTGTAAAGGGGGCTTTGCGTGCAAATCAATTTCTGAACTTATTTTCCCGAGCCAAATTTTGTATTCACCTGCCCAAATGGTATTTTAAGCACCGTGGCTAAGGTATTTTCAGTTTTGCACGCGTCGTTTTGAAATGGTCCTATGGGGCATAGTTTTAGCTTGTGTAAAGGGGGCTGAGTGCAAGTCAATTTCTAAGAATATTTTCCCGAGCCAAATTTTGTATTCACGTGACCAAATTTGATTTAAAATATTTTGGCTAGAGTGGTTCCAGTTTTTCACGCACCGTTTTGAAAGTGTCCTAGAGGGTGTTGTTTTGACTATGTTTGTGGCGCCTAGGAGTGTGCTGTGAGGTCTAAGCACAATTTTTGTGCTATTTTGGTTCCTAGGTGACAGATTGGTCACTAAGTGCTAGTTTGGTCCTAAGTGGTGTTTTAGGCCCTTGTGAGAGGTTCTAGTCCTCTAGTTGAGTTTAGTCCTAGAGACGTGATTGAGATGAGATAATAAATGAGTTGATTGATGATGAGGCCATGGGGGCTACAACTAAGACTAATAAAGAGGTGATATATGATGTATGGACTGTGTCGTTAAGAATTGTAATTGTGATCTTTGTCATGGAGTCTCATGCATACATAAGGCTGCGGTCTGAGTTTATATTGTGATGATAAGGCTGCGGTCTGAGTTTTATATTGTGATGATAAGGCTGCGGTCTGAGTTCTATATTGTGATGATAAGGCTGCGGTCTGAGTTTGATATTATGATGATGAGGCCGCGGTCTGGGAAAATGGTACCACATGCATAACTGTATTGCATACATCCTTATGATAAGCATGTGAGTTGTTGGTTGTGTGAACTGTACTACTGTGTGACTGTATGAGTGTGATACTATGATAAAATATACTTCTTATTATAGTCTTTATTATGTAGTTGAGACTCACCCTTCTGTTGTTGTTTACCACAGGTAGCCCTGAGTGAAGGCTTACTCCCTTCATTCCCGAGTCGGTCTGCTCTGATACGTGACACCTAGGGGGTGGGCTTAGGATTCTAGTGTTATTCCTTTTGCTGTTGAACTATATATTTACTGATTTAATGATTTTGATGAGGCTGTTGTTCGGCATATTTGAGATTATGGTATTTTCCGCTGTGTAACATTCATTTTCTTGTGCGTGGATTTTATTGATGAATTCTTGAGTATTCCATCCCATTTAAGGGTGTTGCGTATTATAGATATGGAATGATAGCTTATGCTGATTTTGTCGTTGTTAGATTAAAGTTATGTGTAGCATTCCATTGAAATGAAATTTTGAAACTCTGATTTTTATGATAAATAGCCGGGTAGAAATGGGGTGTTACATTAGTGGTATCAGAGCAAAAGTTCGGTCTGTCCGGCCAAGTGTGTCTGTCTGTCATATTGTGTATGACAATTAGGTGATTTTAGTTTAGTTCTGAATTGTTGTTTATGCTGCAGTGCTAGGTTGATATGGCTAGAAGGGATGATGCTGCTTTGGCTGCTGCTCTGCAAGCCATAGCCCAAGCTGTTGGAAATCAACACACTGCTGCTGATATGAATGCCCGTAACCTGGCAACGTTTCAGAGGGAAAACCCACCCACCTTCAAGGGTCGGTATGATCCCGATGGAGCCTTGTCGTGGTTGAATCAGATAGAGCGGATCTTCCGTGTTATGGAGTGCACTGCTGCCCAGAAAATGAAGTTTGGGACGCACATGCTGGCGGAAGAGGCTGACAACTGGTGGTTAGGGATGCTGCGTAGGTTGAACACTGCTGGTGAAGAGGTTACTTGGGAAGTCTTCACGAGGGAGTTTAAAAGAAAGTATTACCCTGAAGACGTTCGGGCCAAGAAAGAGGTAGAATTCTTAGAGTTGAAACAGGGAAATAAGACGGTGGCTGAGTATGCAGCCAGATTTGAGGAGCTGGCCCAATTTTGTCCTTACTACGCCAATGATGCTGATTCAGAGTTCTCCAAGTGTGTGAAATTTGAGAGTGGCCTGCGACCTGATATTAAGAAGGCAATTGGATATCAGGAGATACGAGATTTTACTAGACTAGTTGATAAGAGTAGGATTTATGAAGAGGACAGTTCTGCTGCCTACAAGATTGGGAAAGAGAAAAGGAATACTCAGTTTAGGGGAAAACCCTATGATATAGCTGGAGGTAAAAATAAGTGGAAGGCAGGTGCTGGTAAGAGATCTTCTGAGGGTAAGAAGCCTAGTGGGGGAGATGCTTCCGCTGATATTGTGTGTTACACGTGTGGCAAGCCGGGTCACAAAAGCTTCGACTGCAGAACTGGAGGAATGTGTTTCCGTTGTGGGAAGAAAGGTCATATGGCGTCTGACTGTGATCGTAAGGAATCATTGTGTTTCAATTGTGGTGAAGCTGGTCACTTTAGTTCTAAGTGTACCAAACCAAAGAAAGAGAAGTCCAG
>JAZGSX010000154.1:0-25000 GCA_039519185.1 Astragalus membranaceus
CATTCCCTTGAGCAGGAGGCTCATTTATTTTTCTGTTTTACTCAGACATTTTTATTTTGCACTGTTGGTTGTATTTTGCCCTATTTTGACTTTATTTCGCACTTTGGTCTGTACTTATTATTATAACTTACTCTGTGATATTGGGGCACCACTGCCCTATATTTTGTTTTTGTTTTGTTAAAGCAGCTTCAATAGTGATGATGTGTGGCATTTGGGGTCGCATGTTTGCATTTTTCCTTTTGACACTCGCACTTCAAGTTTTATCATCAAGTAATAGCAGGGGTCATGACAAACGTTGCGGAAGTTCTTTATCATCTGTGAGCAGCATCTCTCAAGTTCCATCTCTATGATCCCAACGGTGAGGTTTGAGCCTAAACACGTTCTTATATATTGTGTGTATTCCTTGCTTGCATTAGTCTGCAGAACTTGACTTTGTACTTAATTGTCTTGCATTTGATTTTCATACACACTGAGGCACTTCTGTTGGCACCCCTGAGCCTTTCAAACCACACCTAACTAATGTTTATCCTCTGCTAGCCCCTCTGAGCCTATTATTAAAAATCTGTATTCTGTTTTTTCTGAAAATCATAGCCTAGTAAATTCTTAACTTGGAGTTAGGTAACAAAAGCTGTGAGAGTGGGGAAAAATTCTAAGTTTGGGGTTGCTCGTGGAATAGCAACATTCTAAGTTTGGGGTGGTATACAAGAGAAGGAACAAAGAAAAGAAATAGAAAAAGCAAATATATATATATATATATCAAAAAAAAAGAAAAAGAAAAAACAAAACAATAAATAAAATCCTTCTCTTGTTTGTTGAATGCTTTGGGGAAAATGGGTGAGTAAGTGAATTGTGTGAAATTGACTGAGAGAGAGGTAGGTCTAACTCCAAGTGCAACCTACTTATCCAAAATTATCCACCCTTACCTAAGCCCCGCTATAACCCTTTAAGTCCTCAAAAAGTGTGTGTGCATTTCATTTGTATAGATTGATATAGAACTCTGTCAAGCCTATGAAACGATGATGCAGGTACTGTGAATTGAGTGAATACCCTAAACACCGCAAAGAGTGAAACACTAGTGAGATGTGTGCAAAAGAGAATACTTGAGAATGCTGCTTGCTTATGATTCGGTATTTCCAATTCAGTTGTCATGCCACTATATTAGGTTGATGATGATAGTTGATGTGCTGATATGTTTAAGGTTGATGTATTACATGTAACAGCTGAATAGAAAAATCAGCCACAGTCTGAATTGATTGTTTGCTTGAGGACAAGCAAAAGTTTAAGTTTGGGGTTGTGTTGACTCCCAGTCATATGATGTAAGTTAGGCATTTTTAGGACCAATTGTGTAGGGTTTTTATTGTATAACAGTCATTATCTGGGATTTAGTTTAGTTTTAGATCATTGTAGTAGGAAGTTCAATTGTAAGTTATTCCTTCACTTTTGGAGCTAAATGGGACTTGAAGACCTCTTAATTGGTTGTGGCATCTTTCGGCGAACCAGACACTTGCCCGGAAATGCAGCAATCTGGAGGAATTTTGGAAGTCAGAACTTTCTGTCATTCTTCGCGTCGCGACCAGGAGGGTTCGCGACGCGATCTGGAGGAATTTTTACAAGCCAGAACTTTCTGTCATTCTTCGCGTCGCGACCAGAAGGGTTCGCGACGCGACCTGGAGCAGTTTTGCGAGACCTAAAGTTTCTGTCATTTGTCGCGACGCGACGGCCACGGGCCGCGTCGCGATGGTGCGTAAAAATTAGGGTTTTTAAAGCCGTTTCAGCAATTTTACGGAGGACTTCGTCTGGGGAACGGAACCACAGTTTGGAGCAGCAGCTGGGGGCGTTTTTGGGAGCTTCTAATCACTTGGGAACAAGGTTTTGAAGACTTCTCATGGATTCCTCTATGTGTAACTCCTCCTTATTTCTATCTTCTCTTTCCTTGATGTTGTTCATGTAGTTTGTTTTGATTAGGGAGAGATGACTCTCCCCAAACCTATCTATTGATTACTTTGTTATGGTTGATTCAGTTGTTTGGTTAATTTATCATAAGTCTATGCCTCTTTGTGTAATGCTTTACTCCTACATATGCTAGTTGTAATGAATTAGGGTTTGTGATCACATAGGGATATGGGTTACACTCTTGATATGGGGTAGTAGATCACATACTTGTGATCACCATAGGAATATGGGATTGGATATGTGAATTCTCTATTTCTTGCGTTTATTGCTTTACCTGTTGGCATGAATCACCTAAGGGATTAGGGTTTCTCAATTAGGGAAAAAGGGGTTTTGAGGCAAGGGATTGTTCTTAACCTAATTTTGTGAATTGAATCTGGTAATTTAAACAAACAATTTGAGATTAGCTGAAGGATCATAGGATAGGTGAGGGGAGAAGATTCGACCCCTAATCGCTTTTATTTTATTGTTTACAGACGTTTGCTTTATTCTACCGTTACTTCACTTTTCGTCCAACTATTACGTCTAAGGATTAATTTATTTGCCTATTGATAATAAAACACAATCCCTGTGGAATCGACCGGTTACTTACCGTATTTTATTACTTGCGACGACAATTGGTACACTTGCCAAATTGTTAACAGCCATGATGGCTCGGGTGCCTAGGTTCATGGCTGCAGACTAAGGACAAGGGTCAGCCGAGGAACTAAATGGCCGAGGTAAGGCAGGCTTACTTGGAAGGGAAGAGAGAGGGAGCACGTGGATAGAACGTGGGACCAGTTGAAGATCAAGCGAAGGAGCGAAGCCTTGAAAAGCGGAGCGAGGGAGTTTTACCCCACTAACCCTGCTAGTGGGATTGTGGGTAGTTACTCCGCCTCTTTAGGGCTTAGGAGCGGTGATAGGCGTTGATCCTTAATTGATCCAACGGTAGGCAAATGTTGGCTCGGATAGTGGCCGATGAGGGCCTATGTATATATATATATATATATATATATATATATATATAGGAAGATGAACAATTGTAAAAGACACGCGTCAATACAAAAACTCTATTTTTTATCTGCTTTATCTTATTTTACCGCACTTTACTTTTATCTTTATGCATTAGCATCCAACCCTCGCGTCTCATTCACTCAACCCGACCCTTTCTAGAGGAGTCAGGAAACCCACAGTTGAGGAGCAGAGCTCCCTCCTCGGCGCAATTACTTGAAGAACAGATGAATCAAAGACTATCAAAACCTCTGACCGACTCCACGGCTAGGACCTAAGAGTTTGAGGAGAACAATATTTAAACCAAGTTTTTATCTATTAAAGTGCATTATCAAATAAGTACTGATATTTTTTGTTACCAAAAAGTTTGTACGAAATTTAAGAATGGACACGCGGTAAACAACTATATAATGGGGAACGGCTACACTCGTGTTTGAGATAACTAGCGTGTGCACCCGTGCGTTCGCACGGAGCAACAACTTCAGTTAATGCAGAATTTCTGTCTTGTTAAAATTTATTTTTAAAATTGCAACACGAAAAGACTCCAAAACACGCTACTTAAAATCGCTCTTTATATATTTATCACGAATTTTTTTTTACCAAATCGGTTATTGAAAAATGAACTTTGAGTATTTTAACGGTTAAGTTTTTTCCGAGCACTAAAAGACTCAAAACACACTGGTTATTGAGGCACAAATTTCGCATATTTGAATAGTTGATTTTTTTTTTTGCAAACTCAAAAGCATCTAAAACCACACAACTTAACATCGTACTTTACATATTTTGTTATTAAATTATTTTTATTCACCGAACGGTTACTGAGGAACAAAACTTGCGTATTTGAACAGTTAAGCATTTCACTTTACGTACTTTATTGCGAAATTACTATTTTATTTCAACAAATCGGTTACTGAGAAACACACTTTGCATATGTGAACAATTAATTTTTTTCGGACTCTAAAGTATCTCAAAACACACTGTCTAACATCAAACTTTAGATAAAAATATGAAGAAAAAAAGAAGGGATGAGGAATTAAAAAGGGGAAGGAGGGATTAAAAAAAAGAGAGGGTGGGGTAGGAGGGTTGGTGGGGGGAGGGGGATAGAGGGTTTAGCGCCAAAAAGTGGGAGGGCCCCACTGGAGACTTTCATGGGTTTATATTTTTAAGATACACACTTAGGTAAAAGTAATAAAAGGTGGTTTTGCGAGGTAAGTAGAGTAGAGAGGGATCTCACGGTGAGGGCCCCGTTGTAAAGAGCAGTGATTCATCATCTCTTTGGAAGCATATGGTAAGCCACTGGCAGTTTCTTGATGACCATAGCTTCTGGGCAATAGGCAATGGCCAAAATGTTTCAAATTCAATGTGGAATGATGCTTGGATTGTGCCAGGTTTTAAATTATCGAGTTTAATGCAAGATATTCCTGTTGATTTACTTAGCCTTCGTGTATGTGATTTATCTAATGCTGCTGGATTATGGAGTTGATTTCCTTCGCCAACATTTATCTCCCTTCTGAGTTGGTAAGCAGAATTCTTGCTCTCCCTCCTCCAAATATTGATATAAGAGATTGTGTGGCCTGGTAATAATTTGGGTTAGTTTACTTCTGTTGATCCGAGTAGGTTCCCAGGAAAGAGAGGTGGGTCATAGTGGACACTCTTAAGTACCAAGTCTTTCCTAGCCAGAACTTTCCCCAAACCACACTGGTTTCAAGAACAAGCCAAATAGATTACTAGGATGAGTCGCGGACTAGGTCACTCTCTTTAAGACGTTTCGCGGCACTGCTCAAAGGTGCAAGCAGACTATCAACCACGACGTCTCCAGGATAAAATAGCCCAGTACGATTACCACTGCACAGTGAATAACCGCTCGAGATATACACCTCATTATGGTTATTTAACCACTCAGAAATATGGCACTTATGCCACTCAAGAAAAATGGCTTGAGGTATGATTTAACGTCAAGCCTAAGATGAAGAAAAGAAATTTTTTTCGAGAGAGGAGAGAAGACTGGAGGAAGGATTTATCGTCCAGTTGGTGTGTTTTGCAAATGAGGAGAAGCTCTCCTTTTATAGGTTTTTTCCACTATAGAAGTGATTAGCCTATCCGATGTGGGACTTTTTGCAATTCACACATAAAGAGTCTATCCAATGTGGGACTTTTTCCAATTCACACACAAAGAGTTTCAACAATCCCCCACTTGAATTTAAAAAGGAGTTTCAGAAGTAGCGTCAATCGCTTCCATAAGATTGTGCATAAGCAGAGGTGTCGTACGATTTGAACCTTGCATAGCGGTTAAGATTTAGATTCAAAAAGAGTGACTCGTAGTCTTGAACTCTATCTCTAATCGTCAAAACCACACACAACCCTTTCCATAGGTGTATTCTCAAATGCCCGTGCGTTTATGGCCCTGCACGTCTATCCCAGTTTAGTGAACGCTCTAGGAATTTCTGCCCAAAGTGCCATAGGAAGCGGCCCCACTTCCACATTCACAAAGGTGAGTCTATCAAGAGTACTCCTGTAGCTAGGTACTCCACTCCACTTAGAGTATAGATCTCATTAAGAGTTTCTATTATCTCAACCTTACATTGCTTCAGGAATCATGCTTCTTTACCTTTAATAGCACGTTCATCTCCTATCACTTCACAACTTGTTATTACCCATTGAACCTAATTCTTGGGATCTCCAGTCTTTTAGGTCGGGTTACCATTGTGAGTGACTCGTGGTTCTGAAGGCAGTAGTCCCATCTTTTGAGATGTACTTTGGACTTTGTCTCTGGCTAATCCTTTCGTCAAAGGATCGGCTAAGTTCTGATCAGTGCGTACATGATCCACTCTCACAGCTCCTTTTGTTAGTAGCTCTCTAACTGTGATGTGCTTACGACTGATTTGTCGTTTCTTACCGTTGTAGTAACGATTCTCTATTTTTGCAATAGCCGCGGTACTATCGCAGTGGATCAACACAGCTGGCATCGGTTTTTCCCATAAGGGAATCTCTGCTAGTAGGCATCTTAACCAGCTAGCTTCTTCACTGGTTGTGGCTAGTGCTATCATTTCGGATTCCATAGTGGACTGAGCCAGAATGGTCTGTTTCTTAGATTTCCAGGATACGGCACCACCGGCTATACTAAATATATAGCCACTAGTTGCTTTGGAATCATCTGACAGAGTGTTCCAATCAGTGTCACTGTACCCTTCAAGTACAGCTGGAAATATCTGATAGTGTAATCCTAGATTCATGGTTCTTTTAAGATATCTCATGACTCTTTCAATGGCATGCCAATGCTCGATACTAGGTCGACTAGTAAACCTGCATAGCAATCCCACAACATAGGCAATGTCGGGTCTAGTACAATCAGTAGCATACCTTAGGCTGCCAATGATTCTCGCATATTCCGTTTGTCTAACGCTGTCACCAGTGTTCTTAAAAAGTTTGACACTTGGATCATATGGTGAACATGCAGGCTTACAATTAAAATAATTGTATTTCTTTAAGATCTTCTCAATATAATGAGATTGATCCAAAGAAATTCGTTTCTCGGACCTAGTGATCTTGATACCGAGGATTACATTAGCTTCTCCAAGGTCTTCCATATCAAAACTGTTGCACAACAATGATTTCACCTTATTTATGGCATGAATGTTTGTTCCAAATATGAGTAGGTCGTCTACATAGAGACATATGATAGTGCAAACGTCATTCTCAGTTTTGTAATAAATGTGTAACACCCCTTTTCTAATAACTTTACTTTTAATAAAATCAGAGTCTCTTTTTTTTTTTGAAAACAATTAAAGTGAGTGCTACACTTACTCCATAAAAATCAAGATACATAACACCATAAGAAAAAGGTTTAGTTCGCATCAACTAAATCCAATCACCATCAGCAGCGGAATAATAATCAGTTCAAAATTAAAGCCAATACATCACCAATGAAAACTAACAGTTTTAGGAAAATAAAGCATAAACATAAGGACACCCCCCCCCCCCCTGGTGCTACGTATCAGAGCGTGACACTTCCTACCAGACGAAGGCATAAGAAATCCTTCACTCGCTATTACCTGCACGTTGCCGACATAAGAAGCAACATAAAAGCAGTAGGGTGAGTCTCTTTTCATAATTAATAACATATGAGAATTAAGCACTGCATAGGAAAAGGAAACCAGGCACACCAATTCATAACAATAGGAAACATTCGCATCAGCATACTAAATTCCAAACAGCACTATATAATATATGATTATGTATGTAATGCAACCCAAACTCCACGGGTACATGCATGTCGGATCCGTCACCAATACAAATAGGCCGTAGCCTCTGCTCACCAAATCAAACTAGGCCGAAGCCTCTGCTCACCAATTAAAATTAGGCCGTAGCCTCTGCTCACCAATAATGCATATGTCCATGAGATGCTATGGGAATGCATTACAACACACCAAGTCCAAGCAATTTATCATTTAAAATTCATGATCTCACCATTGTATATTAATCAGCTCACCAAATTAAAATTAGGCCGTAGCCTCTGCTCACCAATCTCACCCTATCATGTAACACCCCATTCTACCCGGCTAATTTCCATAGAGATCAGAGTTTCAAAATTTCTTTTTGAATGGAATGCTACACACGTACTTGATGTAACCATTTACAATACGCAACACCATTTAATAAATTAAGGTACTCTTGATTTTACCAACAAAATCCACACATAATAATTTAGACATCTCGCAGCGGAAAAATAACATAAACACACAATGCCAAACAACGGCCTCATCGGAATCATTAGGTCAATGCACACGTAAATCAACAATACTTAAATAACATTAGGAATCCCTAATCCAACCCCCTAGGTGTCACGTATCAGAGCAGACCGACTCGGGAGTGAAAGGAGTAAGCCTTTACTCAGAACTACCTGTAGTAAACAACAACAGAAGGGTGAGTCTCAACTACATAATAAAGATTATAATAAGAAGTATATTACGTCATAGCATCACACTCACACAGTCACACAGTAGCATAGTCTATACAATCACCCACTAGCATGCTTATCATGAGGATGGATGCAATACAGTTATGCATGTGGTACCATTTTCCCAGACCGCAGCCTTATCATCATATTATCAACTCAGACCGCAGCCTTATCATTTCAATTTAGAACTCAGACCGCAGCCTTATTATCATAATTAACAACTCAGACCGCAGCCTTATGTATGCATGAGACTCCATGACAAAACCACAATCATAATTATTAACAACACGGTCCATGTATCCTATATCACATCTTTAATTAATCTTAGTTTTAGCCCCCATGGCCTCATCACCAACCAACTCATTATTTTCTCCTCACAATCACGTCCCTAGGACTAGGATAACACTTAGGGACCAATCTAGCACCATTAGACCCGAAACTCAAACACAAGTCACGGGCGCCCCACTAGGCGCCCTAGGCGGCCACACTTGGCGCCCCACACAACACCCAAACGCACAAACATAGTAGACCACCTTAAAAATTGAAACCGCTCTAGCCAAAATGTTCAAAATGGGATTTGGTCACGTGAATACAGAATTTGGCTAGGTAAAATATGCTCAGAACATGATGTGTGCACAAGGCACCCCTAAAACAAGTCAAAATGATGCCCAATAGGACAACTTTCAAACCACAAGTGCAAATCTGGAAATTCTTTAGCCAAAATACTTAAAATATGATTTGGTCAGGTGAATACAAAGTTTGGCTCAGTAAAATATGCTCAGAACATGATGTGTGCACAAGGCACCGCTAAAACAAGTCAAAATGATGCCCAACCGGACAATTTCAAAACCACAAGTGAAAATCCAGAAATTCTTTAGCCAAAGTGTTTTAAATAACATTTGGTCAGGTCAATACAAAGTTTGGCTCGGTAAAATATGCTCAGAAAATGATGTGTGCACAAGGCACCCCTAAAACAAGCCAAAATGATGCCCAACCGGACAATTTCAAAACCACAAGTGAAAATCCAGAAATTCTTTAGCCAAAGTATTTTAAATAACATTTGGTCAGGTCAATACAAAGTTTGGCTCGGTAAAATATGCTCAGAAAATGATGTGTGCACAAGGCACCCCTAAAACAAGCCAAAATGATGCCCAACCGGACAATTTCAAAACCACAAGTGCAAATCCAGAAATTCTTTAGCCAAAGTGTTTTAAATAACATTTGGTCAGGTCAATACAAAGTTTGGCTCGGTAAAATATGCTCAGAAAATGATGTGTGCACAAGGCACCCCTAAAACAAGCCAAAATGATGCCCAACCGGACAATTTCAAAACCACAAGTGAAAATCCAGAAATTCTTTAGCCAAAGTGTTTTAAATAACATTTGGTCAGGTCAATACAAAGTTTGGCTCGGTAAAATATGCTTAGAAACTGAGTTTACCCAAAAACATGATTTATGCGCCTTGCCTAAGCATAGGCAGCAACCTGGCGCCTCCCCAGGCGCCACAGGGCAGCAACACAGGCGCCCTGCCCAGAACACACACACGCCCAGCAACAGTAAACAGCGCCCAGTGCGCCAATTTCCCCCCCCCCCCCCCAGCACTTGGCGCCCAGGCGCCCCATCACAACCAAACACCAATTCTCCATTATTTTTCCAAAACTCAAAATACCACAACAATCACAAAACACACTGCACTTTTTCCAGCAACATCCAATCTCACATATATAAATTAAGAACACTTCAAAACACAAAATTAACACATGAAATCCAAACCTTAGCATAGGGAAATCAAATCAATCACACTAATTATCAATTCCAACTAACCTAAACAATTCTAACAATTAACAAGTAGTGTCAAGTGGGGTCCTATGGTTTACATACAACCTATTATATTCTCTATTATAGAGTGAGACTCCCCTAACCTTGATTATGACGAGCTAGAGCCTTTTCCACCGAAGCACCGACAAATCACCGCAACAAAGAAGCTCCTCCTTTTTCACACAATCACGCCCTTTCTCTCTTTCCCTAGGATCAAGGCGAATTGATCAAAATAGAAAGGGTTAGGGAAATTCGAAACCTAAGCAATTGATAGAGAAAGGAAATCGAATCATAGAAGATTAGGAACCCTTACCTAGGATCAAGGCGCACAAACCCTAACTCCAAGCTTGAAATCGCCCTTCCTTCTCTTCTCCTCTCTTCGACTTTCTTTCTTTTCTTCTCTATTTCGACTTTCTTTCTTTCCTTTGACACTAGTGGGGCGCGACCTAGACCCCTAGTGTCTAAAGAGCGCCTAAGCCAACGGGCTTGGGCCTCTTGGGCCGTCACTTGAAATTCCGGTATTACCAACGCCATCCCCTTCAATTAAAATAAAATACCATATCATCACATAATAAAATAAAATAGTGCAACACTTTAAATAATTTAATCAATTACTTAATTAAATTATTTTAGGGTGTTACAACTCTCCCCCACTTAGGAAATTTCGTCCTCGAAATTCATACCTGAGTCAAATAGCTCTGGATAGGACTCCCGCATCCTACTCTCCAGCTCCCACGTCACGCTCTCGCCAGAAGCTCCCAACCATACCACCTTCACTAAAACAATGCTTTTCCCTCTCAGCACCTTCACTTCTCTATCATCAATCCTCACTGGCATAGTCTCCACAGTGAGATTATCCCGCACCTCAATATCATCCATATGGATCACATGAGACGGATCCGGAATGTACTTCCGAAGTTGCGACACGTGAAATACGTCGTGCAAGTTCGAAAGGTTAGGCGGTAAAGCCACCCTATAAGCAACCTTTCCGACCCTCTCGGTGATCTGATACGGTCCAATAAATCTAGGAGTCAACTTCTTTGCTTTAAGTGCACGCCCAACACCAGCCATAGGCGTGACCCTCAAGAAAACATGCTCTCCAGCCTGAAATTCCAAATCCTTTCTCCTTCTATCATGGTAACTCTTTTGCCGACTTTGGGACTCTTTTATTTTCTCCCTGATCATTTTTATCTTCTCTGTAGTTTCTCTCACCAATTCAGGTCCAAGAACAACACTTTCGCCCGATTCATGCCAACACAAAGGAGTTCTACACCTCCGCCCATACAGTGCCTCATAAGGAGCCATCCCTATACTCGAATGGTAGCTGTTGTTGTAAGTGAACTCAATCAACGAAAGGTGTGTATCCCACGCACCTCCCTGCTCTAAAACACACGATCTCAATAAGTCCTCCAATGACTGAATGGTTCTCTCTGTCTGCCCATCAGTCTGAGGATGGTAGGCTGAACTCAACCTCAATCTGGACCCCAATGCCTCCTGCAAGCTCCCCCAAAACTCCGAAGTAAACCTCGGATCTCTGTCAGATACAATACTCTTCGGGACACCATGCAGCTTCACAATCACTTGAATATATATCTCGGCCAATCTCGCTACCGGATACGTGATGTTGATAGGAAGGAAGTGAGCAGACTTCGTCAACCTATCCACGATCACCCAAATAGAATCAAATCCCCGAACGGTTCTTGGTAACCCAGTCACAAAATCCATGGAAATGCTATCCCATTTCCATTCCGGAACATCTAAAGGTTGCATCAACCCCGCAGGTTTCTGGTGCTCGACCTTTGACTTCTGGCAAGTCAAACAGGCGTACACAAACTGTGCTACATCTTTCTTCATACCAGGCCACCAGAATAATTTCTTCAAGTCATGATACATCTTTGTAGCCCCTGGATGAATACTCAGCTTGCTCCTATGACTCTCCTCAAGGATCATCTTCTTCATCTCAATATCATCGGGAACACAGATTCTGTCTCTAAATCTCAACACATCCTGGGAATCCAACCTGAAATCCCCATCCACATTCTGATCACCCGCAACTAACAAGTCAACCAGCTTCACATCTAACTTCTGGGCGTCTCTGATACTAACCAAGAAGTCATTACCAATCCTCAGCATACCCAGCTTAACACTCCGCGGTGTCACTTCACACACCAGACTCATATCACGGAATTGCTCAATCAACTCCAACTCTTTTACCATCATTGCTGACATATGCAAAGTCTTTCGACTTAAAGCATCAGCCACGACATTAGCTTTGCCGGGGTGATAGTTTAAGCCAAAATCATAGTCTTTCAGCAGCTCTAACCAACGCCTCTGCCTCATATTCAGCTCCTTCTGATCAAACAAGTATTTCAAACTCTTATGGTCGCTGAATACCTCGAATCTAGTGCCATACAAATAGTGCCTCCAAATTTTTAGCGCAAACACAATAGCAGCCAATTCCAAATCATGAGTAGGATAGTTCTTCTCATGAGTCCGCAACTGTCTGGACGCATAAGCGACTACCTTCCCATCCTGCATCAATACGCCCCCTAAGCCCATTCTGGAAGCATCACAATATACCACAAACGGTTGATCCGGCACGGGCAACACTAACACCGGAGATGTTGTCAATCTTTTCTTCAACTCTTGGAAGCTCTCTTCACACTTAGCATCCCAAACAAAAATTCTCCCTTTACACGTCAATTGAGTCAACGGAAGGGCTAGCTTTGAGAAACCCTCAATGAACCTCCTGTAGTAACCGGCCAACCCCAAGAAACTCCTAATCTCAGTCGCAGACTTTGGGCTCTCCCATTGTAACACTGCATCAACCTTAGCTGGGTCTACAGCTATGCCATCACTAGAAATAATGTGACCCAAAAAGCTTACCTCACGCAGCCAGAACTCGCATTTGGACAACTTAGCATAAAGCTTCTTCTCTTTCAACACCTCAAGCACCAATCTTAAGTGCTCTGCATGCTCCTCTTCAGACTTGGAGTATACCAGAATATCATCTATAAAAACTACCACAAACCGATCCAAGTAACTATGGAAGATACGGTTCATGTACTCCATAAACACCCCTGGTGCATTGGTAACACCAAACGGCATCACAGAGTATTCATAGTGTCCATATCTCGTTCGA
The DNA here is from genome assembly GCA_039519185.1 of Astragalus membranaceus. Classification (NCBI taxonomy): domain Eukaryota; kingdom Viridiplantae; phylum Streptophyta; class Magnoliopsida; order Fabales; family Fabaceae; genus Astragalus; species Astragalus membranaceus. The sequence goes on from JAZGSX010000154.1 coordinate 12,857, forward strand.
AACGCTGTCTTCTGGACGTCCTCATCTTTTACCTTAATCTGGTGATACCCTGACCTCAAATCAATTTTACTAAAAACTTTAGCACCCACCAGCTGGTCCATCAAATCGTCAATTCTCGGAAGAGGGTACTTATTTTTAATAGTCACCTTGTTCAACTGTCTATAATCCACACACAGGCGCATACTCCCATCTTTCTTCTTTACTAATAAAACCGGAGCTCCCCATGGTGACACACTAGGCCTCACAAATTTCTTTTCAAGTAACTCTTCCAACTGCTTCTTCAATTCAGATAACTCAGAAGCTGACATTCGGTACGGAGCCATGGACACAGGCCTAGTACCAGGCACAAGGTCAATCCCAAACTCTACTTCCCTCTCTGGTGGCACACTAGGAATCTCATCAGGGAACACTTCAGGGAATTCACACACCACCTGCAATCCTTCAACCATAGCTTGGTTTTCAGCAGACATAGACGCCATCAAAGCAAATAGTTGACCACCATCCTTCATTACCTTATGCAGCTGATCCCCAGACAACAAAACAGACTCTCCCTCCTCAGGAGGAAAGAAACTCACAGACTTGCTGAAACAGTTGATGTGCACATGGTTATCCACTAACCAGTCCATACCAAGAATAACATCCAACCCTCCCAAAGGCAAACATATAAGGTCAACCAGAAAATCTCTGCCAAATACTGACAGAGGACACTTAGCACACAATAGAGAAGTAGTCACCGAACCCTTAGCCGGAGTGTCGATAACCATTTCCCTTTTCGTATCAGACAATACTAGATTTAACTTTTCAGCACAAGCAGCAGCAATAAAAGAATGCGTAGCACCAGTATCAACTATAGGCAATTAAAGGGGAACCATAAATAAAAGCAAGTACCTCGAATCTCATTGGGCCCCTCTGAGCCTGCTAGCGCGAAAACTCTTCCATTGGATTTCTCTTTCTTCGGTTTGGTGCATTTAGAACTGAAGTGACCAGCTTCACCACAATTGAAACACACTGATTCCTTACGATCACAGTTAGACGCCATATGACCTTTCTTCCCACAACGGTAACACATTACCTCAGTCTTGCAATCGAAACTTTTGTGACCCGGCTTGCCACAAGTGTAACACACTATATCAGCGGGAGCACCTCCCCCACTAGGCTTCTTACCCTCAGAAAATTTCTTACCAGCACCTGCCTTCCACTTATTTTTACCTCCAGACACATCATATGGTTTTCCCCTAAACTGATTATTCCTCTTTTCTTTCCCAATTTTGTAGGCAGCAGAACTGTCTTCTTCATAAATTCTACTCTTGTCAACCAATCTAGCAAAATCGCGTATCTCATGATACCCAATTGCCTTCTTAATGTCAGGTCGCAGGCCACTTTCAAATTTCACACATTTAGAGAACTCTGAATCAGCAGTCATTGGCGTAGTAAGGACAGAATTGAGCCAGCTCTTCAAATTTGGCTGCATACTCAGCCACAGTCTTATTTCCCTGTTTCAATTCTAGAAATTCTACCTCTTTCTTGGCCCGAACGTCTTCAGGGTAGTACTTTCTTTTAAACTCTCTTGTGAAGACATCCCAAGTAACCTCTTCACCAGCAGTGTTCAACCTATGCAGCATCCCTAACCACCACTTGTCAGCCTCTTCCGCCAGCATGTGCGTCCCAAACTTCACTTGCTGGGCAGCAGTGCAATCCATAACTCGGAATATCCGCTCTATCTCATTCAGCCACGACAAGGCTCCATCGGGATCATACCGACCCTTGAAGGTGGGTGGGTTTTCCCTCTGAAACGTTGCCAGGTTACGGGCATTCATATCGGCAGCATTGTGTTGATTTCCAACAGCTTGGGCTATGGCCTGCAGAGCAGCAGCCAAAGCAGCATCATCCCTTCTAGCCATATCAACCTAGCACTGCAGCATAAACGACAATTTAGAACTAAAACACAACACCTAATTGTCATACACAATATGACAGACAGACACACTTGGTCGGACAGACCGAACTTTTGCTCTGATACCACTAATGTAACACCCCATTCTACCCGGCTATTTTCCATAAAATCAGAGTTTCAAAATTTCTTTTTGAATGGAATGCTACACACGTACTTGGTGTAACCATTTACAATACGCAACACCATTTAATAAATTAAGGTACCCTTGATTTCATCAACAAAAATCCACTCATTATAATTTAAACGACTCGCAGCGGAAAAATAACATAAACTCACAATGCCAAACAACGGCCTCATCGGAATCATTAGGTCAATGCACACGAAAATCAACAACATTTAAATATCATTAGAAAAATCCTAAGCCAACCCCCTAGGTGTCACGTATCAGAGCAGACCGACTCGGGAGTGAAAGGAGTAAGCCTTTACTCAGAACTACCTGTAGTAAACAACAACAGAAGGGTGAGTCTCAACTACATAATAAAGATTATAATAAGAAGTATATTACGTCATAGCATCACACTCACACAGTCACACAGTAGCATAGTCTATACAATCACCCACTAGCATGCTTATCATGAGGATGGATGCAATACAGTTATGCATGTGGTACCATTTTCCCAGACCGCAGCCTTATCATCATATTATCAACTCAGACCGTAGCCTTATCATTTCAATTTAGAACTCAGACCGCAGCCTTATTATCATAATTAACAACTCAGACCGCAGCCTTATGTATGCATGAGACTCCATGACAAAACCACAATCATAATTATTAACAACACGGTCCATGTATCCTATATCACATCTTTAATTAATCTTAGTTTTAGCCCCCATGGCCTCATCACCAACCAACTCATTATTTTCTCCTCACAATCACGTCCCTAGGACTAGGATAACACTTAGGGACCAATCTAGCACCATTAGACCCGAAACTCAAACACAAGTCACGGGCGCCCCACTAGGCGCCCTAGGCGGCCACACTTGGCGCCCCACACAACACCCAAATACACAAACATAGTAGACCACCTTAAAAATTGAAACCGCTCTAGCCAAAATGTTCAAAATGGGATTTGGTCACGTGAATACAGAATTTGGCTAGGTAAAATATGCTCAGAACATGATGTGTGCACAAGGCACCCCTAAAACAAGTCAAAATGATGCCCAATAGGACAACTTTCAAACCACAAGTGCAAATCTGGAAATTCTTTAGCCAAAATACTTAAAATATGATTTGGTCAGGTGAATACAAAGTTTGGCTCAGTAAAATATGCTCAGAACATGATGTGTGCACAAGGCACCCCTAAAACAAGTCAAAATGATGCCCAACCGGACAATTTCAAAACCACAAGTGAAAATCCAGAAATTCTTTAGCCAAAGTGTTTTAAATAACATTTGGTCAGGTCAATACAAAGTTTGGCTCGGTAAAATATGCTCAGAAAATGATGTGTGCACAAGGCACCCCTAAAACAAGCCAAGATGATGCCCAACCGGACAATTTCAAAACCACAAGTGCAAATCCAGAAATTCTTTAGCCAAAGTGTTTTAAATAACATTTGGTCAGGTCAATACAAAGTTTGGCTCGGTAAAATATGCTCAGAAAAGGATGTGTGCACAAGGCACCCCTAAAACAAGCCAAGATGATGCCCAACCGGACAATTTCAAAACCACAAGTGCAAATCCAGAAATTCTTTAGCCAAAGTGTTTTAAATAACATTTGGTCAGGTCAATACAAAGTTTGGCTCGGTAAAATATGCTCAGAAAAGGATGTGTGCACAAGGCACCCCTAAAACAAGCCAAAATGATGCCCAACCGGACAATTTCAAAACCACAAGTGAAAATCCAGAAATTCTTTAGCCAAAGTGTTTTAAATAACATTTGGTCAGGTCAATACAAAGTTTGGCTCGGTAAAATATGCTTAGAAACTGAGTTTACCCAAAAACATGATTTATGCGCCTTGCCTAAGCATAGGCAGCAACCTGGCGCCTCCCCAGGCGCCACAGGGCAGCAACACAGGCGCCCTGCCCAGAACACACACACGCCCAGCAACAGTAAACAGCGCCCAGTGCGCCAATTTCCCCCCCCCCCCCCCCCCAGCACTTGGCGCCCAGGCGCCCCATCACAACCAAACACCAATTCTCCATTATTTTTCCAAAACTCAAAATACCACAACAATCACAAAACACACTGCATTTTTTCCAGCAACATCCAATCTCACATATATAAATTAAGAACACTTCAAAACACAAAATTAACACATGAAATCCAAACCTTAGCATAGGGAAATCAAATCAATCACACTAATTATCAATTCCAACTAACCTAAACAATTCTAACAATTAACAAGTAGTGTCAAGTGGGGTCCTATGGTTTACATACAACCTATTATATTCTCTATTATAGAGTGAGACTCCCCTAACCTTGATTATGACGAGCTAGAGCCTTTTCCACCGAAGCACCGACAAATCACCGCAACAAAGAAGCTCCTCCTTTTTCACACAATCACGCCCTTTCTCTCTTTCCCTAGGATCAAGGCGAATTGATCAAAATAGAAAGGGTTAGGGAAATTCGAAACCTAAGCAATTGATAGAGAAAGGAAATCGAATCATAGAAGATTAGGAACCCTTACCTAGGATCAAGGCGCACAAACCCTAACTCCAAGCTTGAAATCGCCCTTCCTTCTCTTCTCCTCTCTTCGACTTTCTTTCTTTTCTTCTCTATTTCGACTTTCTTTCTTTCCTTTGACACTAGTGGGGCGCGACCTAGACCCCTAGTGTCTAAAGAGCGCCTAAGCCAACGGGCTTGGGCCTCTTGGGCCGTCACTTGAAATTCCGGTATTACCAACGCCATCCCCTTCAATTAAAATAAAATACCATATCATCACATAATAAAATAAAATAGTGCAACACTTTAAATAATTTAATCAATTACTTAATTAAATTATTTTAGGGTGTTACAAAGAGCGAGAGAAAATTGCAGTAGGGACGGTTGAATGATTCAGAGTAACAAGGGTGAGAGCAACCATTGGACGGATTGAGAACGGCTAGACATAGGGAGTAATGAGAATCGCCTAGGGAACCATCGCTTCGCCACTTTGTTTTGCAGGAAATAAGCCATCACACGTCCAATCAATGATGTAGTGGCTAGTCACCGCAACTGACACGACGTGTCGTTTCAGCTTTCGCGTCGTCAGTCCCATCCACTCGGCTGGACAACAACGCAAAAGGGGGGCATTTGTTAACACCCAAAATAAATTAAGTTATTGGCCGAGGGAAAAAGGGAAAGTTTAGGGCTAGGACAAGGTCGAAGAAGCTATAAAAGCACCAGGGCAGACACAATTTAGCATTTGTCGTGGCACAGAGGAGCTCAATCTGGAAGCACGAGAACAAATGTTGGAGAAGATTGAAGTCCCGAGGGAATGAAGAGAATCACCGAGGAACAGAAGAGACCCGACTGGAGGGTGCCTCGACTATAGGGTGACTCGCCTGAGGCACCAACGACCGAAAGCCGAAAGTAAGACATGGCCGAAGAGGTTTGTCGCCGAGGAGAGGAATACTTGCTTGGAGTGCAACTATTCAATGCACGTGGACATACCACGTTGGAGCGGTTAAGGTAAATGAACAGAAGACTCTGTAGAAACAGGAATGACTAGGGCTTTACCCCACTAACCCGTGCTAGTGAGATCGTGGAAGAGTGGACTCCGAGTTTCTAGGATTAGGCTTAATTATGACCATTGATCTTGATTAATCCAACGGTGAGCAGATGTAGGCCCACATAGCGGCCAATGAAGGCTCATGTATATATATAGTAACACTTGTACAATTTAGAAACACACATCAATCAATACACAAGTCTTTACTTTATTTTATCTTTTCTTTAACGTTTTCTTTATGCTTTCTTAGTTTCGTAGATAATCCAAGCCACACGTCCCTCTCACACCTAACCTAACACTCTTTGTAGGAGTTAGGGAACCTGTAACACCCCGATAAATTCAGAAATTTTTGAATCACCGAAATGCACTAAATGGCATACATCAGAGTAACTTCCTGTTATTGAAATATTGAACACATCTAAAACTTTAGATAATACATAAAAACTGGTTCTCTGAACCTCATAAACTTTCCACAGTATGCTTAAGTTCCAAAACTTAAGACTTGTATACATCCTGGTGTTCAATACTCAAAACATAAAGTAGCGGAAACGATTTTACAACTTGACAATGAAAGTTATACAATCGGAACATAGAAACAATAAACGGAACAAAGGTCTAAAACATTAAACTATGTCTTCAATGACTCCAAGAGTCACACCAGCTAACCATGCTTTACCGCCTTTGCTTTCCCCTGTTTCTCTGTAAAAACCACAAATATAAAGGGTGAGATAAACATTATCTCAGTGAGTCCTATCGAGACCCCTTACTACACTAGCGGTTCATTATGACTTGTTTTTAACTCGTGGCCCTAAAAAGCAACCACGTGGAAATACATTCAGTTCCTGTAACCTTCATGCTCATGGCCCTCCTAAGCGACACATGAAGCATGCAATCTTTGTTCCATGTTTTTAGCATAACACCTCAGTCTACCTATTTTATAGGCATCTCTTGACCTTTTGGTGAACCCATCCCGCTATTTCTAGCAGGGGAAACATTCTTGAGTCTAGGTTTTGGGGCTCATGACTTCCCCTCCCCTAGTATGCTAACCTCTTAGGGTCGTCACCCTTTTTCCTCTTGTATATATTATACATTTTCAGTCTGTGTACCCGCAATGGGCTGTTAGTCATTTCAGTCAAGTACCATGTACATATCAGTCAATCTCAGTGTACAATATCAGTCATGTATCGTGTGTTATTATCATTCTTTAACATTTGCACTCTCGCGTTCTCTAAGAGCGGTTTCCCATTTTATTCATAACACACAAACTTTCTATCGAACATGTTCAATCTCATACCATTGTTACCTTTAGATTGTTGTGGAACCTTGGGAAATGGATTAGAAGAGGATTGGAATCATTTGGAATGGTTAAAAAGGTACTTTGAAATTGAAGGTCAGAAAATCTCACACGGCCCGTGCGTGTAGGCGCACGACCCGTGCTTGGTTGAACAGGTTATAGAAAATTCCCAGAGAGATACGCACGACCCGTGCGACTATGCGCACGATCCGTGCGTTACCCACAAAATTTACAGACAGTTTCAGAAAAATACGCACGACCCGTGCGACTAGGCGCACGATCCGTGTGTGTTTTAAAAACCCAGTCCCTGTCGTATCAGAGGGAGGCGCACGACCCGTGCTCGTAGGCACACGATCCGTGCGTCTCTATCAGTTTCCCGAAAACAGGTTTTTCATGTATTATTCCATTCCATTCCGATTCCCACTTCCCTTCCGATCGAGGCCCAAACTCAAACACGCATTAAAACACAATATTATAGCAATCCAATCCAGCACGCCCAACAATAAATCAAGCAATTCATAGTTCAATCACAAGTTTTGGGGAGAACGGTTTTTCAATAAATTCTTCCGATACCAGAAGCGAGTGACCATAATTTTTGAAAGGAAAGACTCGAAAACACGAACACATTCCCTAAGCGAGTTATAGAACTCACCCGAAGTGATGAAAATCACTAAAACGACGAATCTAGCAGCTGACGTGTTAGGATAGCCTCACGAACCGTCTCCGACTCGCTCCAAAAACTGAACCCGAACTTCCCAAGGACCTATGATTCGAACTCAGCAACTCAATTAAGCTTCAAATAGGTTTGTTGCTTGGATTTGGGCTTTTGGTACTGAATGTGGGACTACAACAAGGACATGCAACTATTTGGAGGATCAACACTCCATTTTTGAGCTTGGAGCTTCAAAGGTGCAAAAATGGTAACTTGTGATGGAGAGGGTGGATGGGTGATTTTTGGGCATCAATGTATAGAGGAAGAAGAATGATGAACATTGGTGGTGTTGGATTCAACATGCATGTAGGAATCAATGGGCTGTCTTCCCTCCTCTCCTCCTCTTTCTCTCTCGAGTTCTCTCTTTCTCCTCCTTACTTCTTGCTGAATTTCAGAAAATGAGGGAATGAAACATGTTGTAGTGTTTTGGGTCAGCTGAAGGGTAGTCACTTAAGAATGAGAAAAGACTCTTCTACCCTCCCTCATTAGTATCTCATCTAACTCACCACTAATTTAACACCTACACTCAAGTCTCCACACTTAGCATAATTTACTAATTATGTTTAATCAAAATGTTACTTATCTATTTGATCCATGATACAATTTCATAATTAGAATAATTATGCTCATTAGTCAACTTAACCTTGTGTTAATTTAATTAATTCTAATTAGCTAATTAGGGGATGTTACAATCACCCCAACTTCTAAAATTTTGTCCTCAAAATTGACAAAACATACCTTACTCGAACAAATACGGATATTTCTCCCGCAAGCGCTCCTCTACTTCCCATGTCGCTTCGTCAGGTGACACACCGTCCCAAAGCACCTTGACAATAGGAATTGACCTCGTCCGGAGCGTTTTCTCGCCACGTTCGATGATCCTGATTGGGGTAGGATGATAAGATAGATCCGGTCTGATGTCAATCGCTTCATGGCTCAAAGGTTGATTCGGATCATGAACATATTTCCTTAGCTGCGATACATGAAACACATCATGTAGTCTGGACAATTCTGGAGGTAAGGCAATGCGATATGCTACCGGCCCAACTCGCTCGATAATCTGGAAGGGTCCGACATATCGAGGACTGAGCTTCTTCGCTCGCAAGGCAATACCGGTCCCGATGGTTGGAGAAAGTTTCAAAAAGACATGATCTCCTTCTTCGAATTCTAACGGCCTTCTTCTCGTATCCGCATAACTCTTTTGCCGACTCTGCGCGGCTTTCATCCTTTCTCTTATCTGACGGATCTTCTCCGTAGTCTCCCGGACTAAATCCGGTCCCAACAATCTCTGCTCACCTACATCCCACCAACACAATGGTGTTCTGCACTTCCTTCCATACAATGCTTCATATGGAGCCATTCCGATACTAGAATGATAACTGTTGTTGTATGAGAATTCCACCAATGGAAGATGATCCTCCCATCTGCCTCCACTATCAAGTACACAAGCTCTCAACATATCTTCCAATGTCTGAATTGTCCTCTCAGTCTGACCGTCTGTCTGAGGATGGTATGCGGTGCTAACACACACCTTTGTTCCTAACGCCATGTTCAATGCTCTCCAAAATCGAGATGTAAACTTGGGATCTCGATCACAGATGATACTTGTAGGGATTCCATGCAACTTCACAATATTCTTGAGATATTCATCTGCTAACCTAGCAACCTTGTGAGTCGAACGCACTGGAATAAAATGAGCGGACTTGGTCAGGCGATCCACCACTACCCAAATAGAATCATTTCCGGCTTGGGACCGTGGTAATCCCATGACAAAATCCATAGATATGCTTTCCCATTTCCATTCAGGTACATTCAACGGTTGTAACTGGCCACCTGGCTTCCGGTGCTCTATCTTAACCCTTTGACAAGTCAAGCATCGAGACACAAACTCTGCTATATCCACTTTCATGCCCGGCCACCAGTATAATTGCTTCAAATCTCGATACATCTTGGTAGACCCAGGATGTATTGAGAACTGACTCTTATGAGCCTCCTCTAAAACTTGCCTCTTCACATCCTCATCATTTGGCACACAGATTCTGCCATCAAAACAAATTACACCATCACCGTCTTCGGTGTAGTTCGGCAATCTCTTCTGCGCTTGCAGTTCTACATCACCTTCTTGGGTTGAGCGAATTAGATCTCTCAAGGGACTTGAAATCCGAATGTGACTCAACACCAACCTGTTCCTTCTTGACTTCACTCTCAAATTAAGGTCTCTGAACGATTCCAACAAGGACATCTCGTGCATCATCAACTCTGCAGCATGAATAGATTTTCTGCTTAAAGCATCGGCCACAATATTAGCCTTACCAGGATGGTACTTCAATTCGAAATCGTAATCCTTCAAGAATTCTACCCATCTCCTCTGCCTGTTGTTCAACTCCTTTTGGTCAAACAAATACTTGAGACTTTTGTGGTCACTAAAGACTTCGAAACGAGACCCATACAGGTAATGTCTCCAAATCTTTAGGGCAAACACAATCGCCGCCAACTCTAAATCATGAGTCGGGTAATTCTCTTCATGTGGCTTCAACTGCCTGGAGGCATAAGCAACCACTTGTTGATTCTGCATTAGGACACATCCTAAACCCTTACCAGAAGCGTCGCAATAGATTTGGAATCCTACTGACGGATCAGGAAGAATCAGGATAGGTGCAGAAGTCAAACGACCCTTCAATTCCGTGAAACAATTTTCACAGTCAGAGTCCCAAACAAACGGCTGACCCTTGCGAGTTAACCGAGTGAGTGGAAGAACCAACTGGGAAAATCCTTGGATGAATCTTCGATAGTACCCAGCTAATCCTAAGAAACTTCTTACTTCGGTAACCGTAGACGGCTGTTCCCAGTCTACCACAGCTTCGATCTTACAGGGATCCACTGCAACACCATTCCTAGATATCACATGGCCCAGAAACTTAACTTCGGGCATCCAAAAATCACATTTGGACGGCTTAGCATACAACTTCCTTTCCCGGAGTACGTTCAGAACAATTCGGAGATGTTGCACATGCTCCTCAATAGTCTTAGAGAACACCAAGATATCATCGATGAACACTACCACAAACTGATCCAGATAAGGATTAAAAATCCGATTCATATAATCCATGAATACAGCTGGAGCATTGGTCAAACCGAAGGGCATCACTACGAATTCATAGTGTCCATATCTCGTACGGAAAGCGGTCTTCGGGACGTCCAAAGCTCGAACCCTGATTTGGTGATAACCGGACCTTAAATCAATCTTTGAAAATACAGAAGCTCCCCTCAACTGATCCAGCAAATCATCAATTCTCGGCAGAGGGTACTTATTCTTGATAGTCACCTTATTCAACTGACGATAATCAATACACAATCTCATACTTCCGTCCTTCTTCTTGACGAGCAACACTGGAGCACCCCATGGCGAGGCACTCGGCCGGATGAACCGTTTGGAAATTAGCTCTTCCAGTTGAACTTTCAGTTCCCTCAACTCTAATGGCGACATTCTATACGGGGCTATAGAAATAGGTCCAGTGCCCGGAACCAACTCTATAGAAAATTCCACCTCACGATCCGGAGGAAACGAAGGAACTTCATCGGGAAACACATCAAGAAATTCATTAACAACTTGCACCAAAGATAAATCCTGACCTGTCTCAGTGGATGCAGACAGCATCATGACGTAAGCTTCCGCGCCTTGGAACAGATAATTACTGGCCGAAGTGAAAGAAATAACAGCTTCAGAATTTGGCGGTTGTAGCTCTACCGACTCGGAGGCAAAACCGATAGTTCGATGGAAGCAATCTATAGTCACATGGTTGGCCGTCATCCAACTCATTCCTAGGACGACATCCATGCCCTTCATTGGTAAACAAATGAAGTCTACTACAAAATTCCTGTCTCCAATGGATAGAAGACAATTTTCACATATCGCTTGGGTCTGAACACTACCCTCGGCAGCAGTCTTAATGGAGATTGGTTGAGGCAAGGGAGTTAAAGCCAATCCCAACCGTTCGGCACAAACTTTAGATATAAAACAATGAGTCGCACCTGAATCATATAAAATACTAACGGAGTTATTAAAAAGAGATCCCATACCCCTTAGTAGATTATCTGACGGTGTGACTTTCTGGGCGTCCAAGGTGTAAACTCTCCCATGAGTTGTAGTAGCAGCAGGGTTACTTCCTTGACTCTTCTCTTTCTCTGGGCAGTCCCGCGCAAAATGACCGTCTTTCTTGCAGAAATAACACTGGTTGGATCCCATCTGGCATTTCCCTTGATGGTACTTTCCACAGTTGGAACATGTACTGAACCTTGAGGAGTTCGATGACTGAACCTGCTTCCCTTTGTTGGAGTTGTGCCTGGGACCCGTCTGATGGTTAGATGATCCAATATTCTTCTTATTCTGATGGAATACCTTTCTGCTTGCATATAACCTCTTCAAGTCACTCTCAGCTATGTGTGCTTGTTGAACCATGGCAGCGTAGTTAGTATAGGCAAAAGAACTCAAACTCTGAGCAATGTCTTCCCTTAGCCCATACTTGAACCTTTCG